>LPNX010202534.1:2580-13782 GCA_001517045.1 Pseudotsuga menziesii
AAGGGAACTTTTTTCCATTAGTCTGCTTTCTGGTTAGGAGTCGCCATAAATTTTGACCATGGGGGGAGGATTAGATAGAGATGCATCTTTGATTCCCAAGCCACCATGCCCTTTCAAGGTGCTAACTATGTTCCAGTGAACCAAATGATATTTTTTGAATTGGATTTACCACCTTACCAAAGAAACTTCCATATTGTTTAAGCGATAGAATATTTGATATGCGAAGGGGAAAGCAAGAAAGAAAATTGAAATATAGGGAGGGCAGAAAGCATGGATTTAATTAAGATCAATCTTCGAGATGGGTTGACCCATTACGATCCCCAGCTAGAAAATTCGGAGTTTATCTTGTCCATCAGCAGAAGCCAAGGTGACTTCGACGCTAATAGGAACGCGAAGGATGACCATTTTCGAACAAGGAGGTAGTGGGTTATATTAGCTAATAGAGCAACAGTTCTGTCTTTTATGTTCCAAGTATTATACAGAATGCCCTAACCTTTAACAGACACCCCCAATTAGCTCTAACCTTTAATAGACACCCCATTGAACAAGGAAAAACTAAGATAATATTACTACTTTTTCCTGATTCAGAATCTAAATGTTGATTTAAAAATGACTACCTTCCCTGATGATGGTTCTCAATTCGGAATTGAAACGTCCACTTAAAAATGACTACGATGAATTTCAGAAAAAACCCTAAATTAACCTAACTCACCGAAAAAACTTACATACTGAAAAAGATAATATTAGCGAATGAATGGTAGTATTATACAGAATGCCTTTGAAACTCACAGCATCGTCATTTATGTATCCCTGCAGTTGCCTGGAGGACACATAGTGTAGGGATCTGAGTGGGACCGCCTGCAATTCATTTGAATTCTTCAATGAAAAACACCCAACAACGCCTTTTGTTTTATTCGATCGTGCGAGGTATTATAGCTGTTGTTGGCCCGTGCAGCCCCTAACCCACCATTTCGATAATAAATGATCTTGGTAGCATATTTATAAACACATTGACTCCCAATTGAAAGAGAATGCTACCAACATCACCATGTTTCTTTCAAGCTAACAATTTTTAATTCAATTGACATGGACTTTTCTGGTATCCAAAGCACAACCAACTTCATATAGTACCATGTAGACAAATGTTATCAAGAATTGCACAAGGCTTTGCGTTTATCAAGAAAGGAGAAAATCACCATATTATTTTAATTTACAGTAGCTCTAACCTTTAACAGACACCCCCAATTATCTCTAACCTTTAACAGACACCCCATTGAACAAGGAAAAACTAAGATAATATTACTACTTTTTCCTGATTCGGAATCTAAATGTTGATTTAAAAATGACTACTTGTCCTGATGATGGTTCTCGATTTGGAATTGAAATTTCCACTTAAAAATGACTACGCCAAATTTCAGAAAAAACCCTAAATTAACCTAACTCACCGAAAAAACTTACATACTGAAAAAGATAATATTAGCTAATGAATGGTAGTATTATACAGAATGCCTTTGAAACTCATAGCATCGTCATTTCTGTATCCCTGCAGTTGCCTAGAGGACACATAGTGTAGGGCTCTGAGTGGGACCGCCTGCAATTCATTTGAATTCTTCAATGCAAAACACCCAACAACGCCTTTTGTTTTATTCAATTGTGTGAGGTATTATAGCTGTTGTTGGCCCGTGCAGCCCATAACCCACCATTTCGATAATAAATGATCTTGGTAGCATATTTATAAACACATTGATTCCCAATTGAAAGAGAATGCTACCAACATCACCATGTTTCTTTCAAGCTAACAATTTTTAATTCAATTGAATCCCATGAGCAATTTAAGAATGCTTATAGATTTGTATTTCCCAACATCATCTTATTTTGAGATGTGACATCAAAGGTTATCATGATATAGTTAATACAATTTAATAGCTTAGTTGCTAAATATGTCGACAAAAAATGACAAGAATTGGGTTATTTGAGTTTGTAAGTTGCCATTAGTCTCCCTCTCGTATGTTTAAATAATGGTATCCCATTCATTTCCCTTTCAAATATGGTTTAAATAATGGTCAGGGAATATATGTTTAAAGTTTAAGTGAAGCTTTCTCTTTTAATCTGTACATTTAAACTAGTAGGTACCCAACTATGTGTTGAATAGTGTTTGTAACACCCCGGTTTTGACCCCGTTTGCATGATGAATATAATGTAATTAATCGTGGTGAGGAGCTAAAGGCAAAAGCCCCACCATCGATTTGGTTGTGTATGTTTCGGCAATGGGGTAGTTGCCGATGGTATATTGTGCTATTTGGCACATTATAATATGGCATCATGTAAATACGCACATCAAATAAAATAAACCCACAACCAGCTACGGCAGTGCAACGTTAAAATAAAAAGGGCATGATTCCAAAGGATAAGGGTGGGGGGGATGTCAAACCTTGGTCTATGAGGGGAAACCCATGTGTTACCACCTTGCTGGGTTGCCATCTTCCTTGTCTCATCCAACCTCTTTAATGCTTTGTTTTGTTAGTTGAGGCAGTTATTGTGGTGGGTGTGGCAGGACTGTCAGTCCTTTCCCACGCGCCCACTCCACCCACGACTGCATTCACTCCACTCTCCCGCAGACATACCATTCTCTCCCTGGTCGGTTCACTCTCACGCCTGGTCTTCACCTTCACGATTGTGGTCTGTTCGTCCCTCACGTTGGTCTCTCCATACGCGCGCAACAGGAGGTTGATTCATTTTCCTCACTCATTGGTCAGGGGTTCTTCTTTTGGTTTTGTGCATGCACCGAGTAGGAAGAGCGGCCTCGAGGGCACGATCCTGCTGTGCATGTGACATAGCCGTGGTTTTAACCCACGATTTGGGTTGCTGTTGTTTTCTCACGATTTTCGGATGCCGTTGAGAGCCCAATTTTCTTCTTCCATTGTGGACTGCATGTGTCTTTCTTCCATGTTTTCCTGGGTTGTGTCTTTCTCCTTCCTTTACGCACAAGCTGTGAGTTTGTCCTCTTTCCCCATTTTCGGTCTGTGTAGTTTCTTCAGCGACTGCATGGACTAATTATGTGCTACGGACGGTTGGATGTTGGGTTGGCTATTGATTGCCACATCCGTTGGCTGAGTTTCCCATGGTTATGCTGGGAGTCTGACTTATCCATTGTTGGCTGTGGATTGTTGCCACCATTCATTTGGAGTCTACGATTGTTGATGCACCCTGGTTTTGGGTTGCTATTGAGTTGTTTTGGCCACGCCAGGGCCAAGAACAACTCTCCATTGCCTTGTGGGCTTGAGATGTGGTTCATCTTTGGTTTGGGACTATCCTCGGTTGTCTTTCCTTCATCACAGAGCTGTGAACCTCTTGTTTTGCTACGGGTGTGCAGTGGTGGGTCCTTGGATTGTGCTGGCTTGGCCGGTTTGTTGATGGCCTAATAAAACCAGCTATGTTGGGTGGGTGATTGTGTCCCTTGGCTATGTGTAATCCTGCAATGACCTTTATCCTTGGAGGAATCACGCCCAGCTCGGGGGTGGCAGCGTTGCTGAGAGATTGATGAGCACACTGGCCTATGGTTGGGTGGAACGTTGCAGCGATGTAGCTGGTTTCGAGGTGAATTCTTTATCAAAAGATAAGTACTGTTGCTATTTCATCTCTGCAATTAATATATTGTTTCATGAATCATGATGAACATGTGAATGCTGGAATTGTATGAATGTATATGTTTGCTTCCGCTGAATGTTTTGAGGAATTATTCATCTGTGTATGCTTGTATGTTTGGCATTCCTGCTATGTATCATGTTAAGTTCTTAATTTCAGCATTGATTTATCCCTGTTTATGTTCATGGGGCTGTTTGCCCAGTTATTGTGGTGTTCGTCGCATCCTCTTCACCGGTCGGAGGGTCGGGGACGTGACAGAGTGGTATCAGAGCTCATGTTACAACATGGGCCTGAATGGACCACCAAGGTGCAGTGACAGAAGCAGAATTCCCTTCTGCCCAGCAAGGATCAAAATTTGATGACAACAAAACTTCAAAAATTTGCCTAAGTGTTTGAACTATCGGTTCAGTTCATCAGAACACTTAGTGAGAAAGACTTCCGCTGTAGCGGAAGCGCTAGGCGGAAGTATACCCGACGGGAACCGTTGGATGGAAATTCAAAATTTTCTTCTAAGTGTTGGAACGGTCGGCTCGTTGGAGCACTAAGTACAATTGACTTCCGTTGTGGCAGAAAAGTTAGTGGAATTGGCTTCCGATATGGCGGGAGAGCGAGGCAGAAGCACACCCGATGGGAACAGTTTGAAGGAAAAATAGCGGGAAATTTGGCTAAGTGTTCAAAGTTCGTCGGAAGAATTTATCTGTTCGAGCGCCCGCGGTTGTGGGTGAAGAAACGACTAAGTCTTCCGATGTGGAAAGACCTCCAACCCCGCGAAAGAGTTTAGCGTTTGACAGTCCGCCGTTGCGGCTATCGAAGGGACTAGTTCACCAACAGATAGAAGAAAGTAGCGAAAACTTGTCTAAGTGTCCGTCGAAAGAAAATAGCTCTTCGAGCATCCGCAGTTGCGAAAGTCTAAACGACTATGCACCCGACGAAAAAGTCGTCCGACTGCCGACGCCATGAAGAAAGCTAAGTTCAAAATTTATATAAGTAAAGGGGCGGCCGTCGGAAGGAGTTCGTCTTAGGTTTGCCGCCGTTGCGGAAGCCAAAGGCACTAGCTTGCCGATGTGGAAATTCTGCCAACATCGATCTGGTTGTGCCGCCGAACAGAAGAAGATTGAAGACCGTGTTCCGATGTTGCGACTGCGGAAGGAACTACTTCACCGACAAAAAGAATAAAGCTGAGCCGGTCAAGCAGCGAAAGGAGTAGCTGTTTGATAGCCGATCCGTCGGAGGATTAGTGGAAATGAGAGCCGATTCTGCACAATGAAAATTTTAAGATTTTCAAGCAGGATTTCCCAGCAGATTTCGACTGTTTTCAGTGGGATTTTTCAGCGGTTTTTCAGTGAATTTTCAGGGCTGAAAATGAGAAAGTGGCAGCGATCTTATGCGCCAGATTGCATGAAAACCAATGATTTACAAAAAGAAAATGAGGGCTCTTGTCCCCTGAGGCAGTCATTATTGTGAAAATAAAATTCTGTGTTTTGGGCAAATTAATCAAACCCAAAATTCATAAAAGATGAATGGTGCATCAAAAATGAGTTCCGCAAGTTACTGAGTATTCCTCATTGTATGCATTCACTTCGCCTGATAGAAAAGTCTTCTAGAATCTCTATACTTGCTCCTACAGATGGCTGAAGTTGGAACCCAGACCAAAATATAGTTGTTTGTAAAAATGCAGAGATTTAATGAAAATCGGCATTTTAAAAGTAGTGTGATCTTCACACCCGAGGTCGGAATGAAGCATGTGGATAGGCGTTGGAAAGCTTATCCAGCAGGGAACAAAAGAGAATCACCAGAATATGAGTATGGAGCAGCAAAGTGCTAAGGACATCCACTGCTGTTAAATGGACAAATCCGATAATTGCATGCCCAGAGGTAGCAAGGACCATGAAGGCTAACCAGCTGTTGTGTGGAAGAGTAGTTCCATGCCAGGATGAAAGACTTGAAAAGGGAAGTTTCCTTAAAACCCTGTCTTGCTAATTATAGCTACATTTCCTAAGTTTTATGCATGAAATGCATGAGGATATGCCTTGCATACATAGGATATTGAGGATTATATATTTATTATCCGCCACTAATGATAATCATTGCATTGGTGTTGGCATTAGTGGAAAAACCAACGATGACATGGACCTAGATGAATATGTTGTTGATGCTGATGAATGTGACCAGCAACCCTATGAAGAAAGGGATAAGGCAACAAGTCCATAACAAAAGTTGGTGAGCAAATTCTGCAATCTCCTGCAAGGACCAACCAAATTGGTCATGTCAAGGGTGTAAGTAAGACCCATGTAGGTAAGAGTTTGCTTATGACAAATTCCATGGATTGGTACAGGTAAGAGACCTCATACCATGTGGATGTTTGAATATAGAAAGGTATCATGCCTATATATATTGGCTGAGCTTAGTAGCCCGAGGAAAGTAGGTAGAGGTGCAAATGTTGTGGTGCATTGCATGAATGCATTGAGATGAGTGCATGTGATATGCGGACTAACTAATGACTGAAATGATGAATTGATGACAATTCAGGAGCCATTTCAAAGGTTGTTATGAATGCAGGATAGTCATGATCAATTGGCTGCCAGAAATGCTCTATGGAAGAGCAAGGTGGTATGAATCATACGCTTGTGAAGTAAGGAGTATCTAAACATTTCATTTAATTGCATGAATGATATGACTATACCTTGCAATGTTAGTATGATAATGATTGCATGAAGTAAATGAGCTTTAATGATATTGATGTGACTAACAGTTGGAAGTATTTGAATTTTATAAATCTTGAAAATGCTTCGGTGATGGTTGTAGCAATGAAAAGGTTATATGCATCTGGACTTACCAAGTGTTTGGTTGATTGAAGCTCATGTTTCAGGTAGATTATTTCGAGCATGGCAGTGAGAGGTAAGACCCTGACCAATGCTAGAATCTACCATGTATGAGAAGAATCTCATGGTTGTGAAAATAGTTGGTATGCATAATAGGTTGTTAAATTTGAATTGTGAATTTCGGATTTAGGAAATTGCTGACAACTACCAGTCACTATTGGCTTGCATAAGATTGTGTTGGATGGTTGAAGCTTAGGTTTTAGGTAGATTATTTCGAGCATGGCAGTGAGAGGTAAGACCCTGACCAATGCCAGAATCTACCCTGTGAAAGAGCCCAACCTTATGAGAAGAGTCTCATGGCTGTGAAAATAGTTGATATGCAGAATGGGTTGTTAAATTTGAATTGTGAATTTCGAATTTAAGAATTGTTGACAACTACTAATCATTGTTGGCTTGTGTAAGATTGTGTCAGGAGGACGCATGGTAAGTGGGTATTCATGTTACGATAGTAAGCATAAAATTATAATGGGCATAGTAGTGCTGCTTACAAGAGACCCACAATTGAGCAAGTCAATTCCTATAGTAGATAGAATTGCAATTTCCTATTGAATTTGATTACCCATGTCATTGCTTGGTTATGGAACAATCAAATTGGATTGTATTATCAGGTAATGATTGACTGTTTGGCTATTTAATGAATGTGTCAGGGATACACACTGCAGGAAGACCATGTGTGATGACCTACAGAATCCAAACTTCATGGGAAGGTTTTCCCTTGGAAATGGGTTTCGGGTGAAACGTCGTTGGACATTTTGAAAATGTCTCATCTGCACTGCATGTTTGGTAGTAACATGAGTGAGATGGTATAAATTATGTCGGTAAGACATGTTTGGATATGAAATGCAAAAAGGATTTGGGATGGCAAACTGAGGAACTCTTAACTCAGGGAAGGAGCCTCCATTCCTCCTTAACAACGGCATACTGCGACGGCAAATGGATAAGTGTTCTGTGACCCTTGCTAAGAATATGCATGTTTAATTATTAAATTCCATATGCAGAACATGTTTTGATTTAATATCCATTATGACCGATTGCTTGAGTATGAATAGGGCCTACATGGCACACACCGGAAGAGAGTGCACACTTTTCCGATGTTGAGTCATGAAAGGGTTTTCAATATTGATTACACCCTAGGGAGTGGACGCACTCCTGGTGTCTCAATACTTGATAGTGAAGGATATGAAACGTGATTACAATTTTAGAGCAATAACGCTAATGAGTTGCATGTATTGTTTTTATTGTCAGGCTAAATAGATGCAGTTGGGTGTTGCACCCTAAAGGTAAAAGGTAAAAGGTAAATGGTAAATGGTTGTTGTGAGGGGTTGTGGAGTAAGGGTTATTGTTGATATAAGTGTATGTTGGGCTGTTATATGCCTGGGGATCCATAGTAGATCCTAGACCTGGAAATGGTCATGGTAAAGTTCCAAGCCCAGTCGACATGAGGATGTACTGGTTGGACATTAATTATTTGATGTTGAGGAGAAGCCTACATGCTGACCTAACATCTAAGTCCATAGGCGATCCCAAGGCTTGCAAAGCGAAGCAGGATCCTGTGGATGAACGAGGAAATGCACGATACAGATAAGTATTGGATTATTTTGCTTACGAATATACATGTGTATATGATTGGTTATAATGTTTTAAGCTCTTGATCTAGAGATAAAAACTGATGAGAATAAACTAAACATGTGAATCTATTCAATGTTTGGATATAGGTATCGTTGGAAGCAAGGACTATGAGAGCATCCTAGGGGTGCATGTGGACATATGAATGTCCTGGAAAGCTCGTAATGAGTGGCAATGAAAAAGGTGCTAGTGAGACCAGGAGGTTCCTAGCAGTTGAGACAAACCATGTGGAGAGACTCCATGGTTTAGAGGTCTAGAATGGACCAAAGACACTAAGTGTCATGACCAAGAAATATTGGTCCAGGATTCACGGTAAAGTGAAAGAGGTTGAGAGCATGAAAAGCCACTGCAGTGATGTGGGTTCCAAGATGGAACAAAACAAAGAGGGGAAAAACTCTTCCTGCTCTCTCTTGCCCTTTTAATTATATATACATATATAATTATGCATCGTGAAAAGAAAAAAAAAGATTGTTGAATGCATGTATGATTGAAATGGAATGTGTGTATTTCCTTAAAGTAAATTGTAAATGATGGAATAGTTAATTCCCTACCCAAGAATGGACATGAATGAGCTCGTGTGCCTGTTGGGAAGGCATGAAAAATATGAAAGTCTTCTTGATAAGACTTGGACTGTCATGCCATTTGGGTAATTAACTGAATAATTTTAATGTCTATATTATGCTCGGTCTGATAGAATTTCAATGGTGCATTTCACAGGTGAGAACAGTGAGACCCGGTGGTGCACATTGATCATGGCAACAGATAAAAAGTTGTTGGACTTAGCTGGAAGTCTCCTTCAAATGATTGCCAAGACCCAAGAAAATTCTGGGGATATACTCAAGATACAGAAAAGGCAGAATGAAATGAACCACCAAATTTTGCAAGACTCTATTGGTTTGCAAAGAGAGGTGAAAGGCCTTCTGGGAGAAATCGGCAAAGGAAAAGAAGGTGGACCAGCGATGGGACAATCGTCCAAGCTACCCATTGGGAAACAGTCCAGGCATGAAGGCTCAAAGGAAATTGAGCAGGTAAAGATGAAGCAGCCAGTAAAATGTTGGGAATGCGGAGGACATCATTTACGCCGGGACTTCCCAATGAGGGAACATAATGAAGGCAATAGCCGCAAAGTTCCTAGACTTCGGGATAAGCTAGAAGCTGAGAACCAGAAGGAGAAGTTCATGGAAGCCGAGGGGCTTGGTCCTGAACGTTCAAAGTGAATAATTGAACGTGGGACAGATCTGCAAAATTTTGAAATTTTGATGTGCAATTGTATATGTACTGTATATGTATTCCTATGTATTGGAACACTGAGGATGGTGTTATTCCAAGGGGGAGGGGAATGTAACACCCCGGTTTTGACCCCGTTTGCATGATGTATATAATGTAATTAATCGTGGTGAGGAGCTAAAGGAAAAAGCCCCACCATCGATTTGGTTGTGTATGTTTCGGCAATGGGGTAGTTGCTGATGGTATATTGTGCTATTTGGAACATTATAGTATGGCATCATGTAAATACGCACATCAAATAAAATAAACCCACAACTAGCTACGGCAGTGCAACGTTAAAATAAAAAGGGCATGATTCCAAAGGATAAGGGTGGGGGGGATGTCAAACCTTGGTCTATGAGGGGAAACCCATGTGTTACCACCTTGTTGGGTTGCCATCTTGCTTGTCTCATCCAACCTATTTAATGCTTTGTTTTGTTAGTTGAGGCAGTTATTGTGGTGGGTGTGGCAAGACTGTCAGTCCTTGCCCACGCGCCCACTCCACCCACGACTGCATTCACTCCACTCTCCCGCAGACATACCATTCCCTCCCTGGTCGGTTCACTCTCACGCCTAGTCTTCACCTTCACGATTGTGGTCTGTTCGTCCCTCATGTTGGTCTGTCCATCCGTGTGCAACAAGAGGTCGATTCATTTTCCTCACGTGCTGGTCGGGGGTTCTTCTTTTGGTTTTGTGCATGCAGCGAGCAGGAAGAGCAGCCTCGAGGGAACGATCCTGCTGTGCATGTGACATAGCCGTGGTTTTAACCCACGATTTGGGTTGCTGTTGTTTTCTCACAATTTTTGGATGCCGTTGAGAGCCCGATTTTCTTCTTCCATTGTGGACTGCAGGTGTGTTTCTTCCATGTTTTCCTGGGCTGTGTCTTTCTCCTTCCTTTACGCACAGGCTGTGAGTTTGTCCTCTTTCCCCATTTTCGGTCTGTGTAGTTTCTTCAGCGACTGCATCGAGTAATTATGTGCTAGGGACAGTTGGATGTTGGGTTTGTTGTTGATTGCCACATCCATTGGCTGAGTTTCCCATGGTTATGCTGGGAGTCTAACTTATCCATTGTTGGTTGTAGATTGTTGCCACCATTCATTTGGAGTCTGTGGTTGTTGATGCACCCTGGTTTTGGGTTGTTGTTGAGTTGTTTTAGCTATGCCATGGCCAAGAACAACTCTGTGTTGCCTTGTGGGCTTGAGCTATGGTTCATCTTTGGTTTGGGACTATCCCCAGTTGTCTTGCCTTCGTCACAAAGCTGTGAACCTCTTATTTTGCTGCGGGTGTGCAGTGGTGGGTCCTTGGATTGTGCTGGCTTGGCTATTTTGTTGATGGCCTAATAAACCCAGCTGTGTTGGATGGCTGATTGTGTCCCTTGGCTATGTGTAAGCCTATAATGACCCTTATCCTTGGAGGAATCATGCCCAGCTCGGGGGTGGCAGCGTTGCTGAGAGATTGATGAGCACGCTGGCCTATGGTTGGGTGGAACGTTGCAGCGACGTAGCTGGTTGCGGGGTGAATTCTTTATCAAAAGATAAGTATTGTTGCTATTTCATCTCTGCAATTAATATATTGTTTCATGAATCATGATGAACATGTGAATGCTGGAATTGTATGAATGTATATGTTTGCTTCCGCTGAATGTTTTGAGGAATTATGCATCTGTGTATGCTTGTATGTTTGGCATTCCTGCTATGTATCATGTTAAGTTCTTAATTTCAACATTGATTTATCCTTGTTTATGTTCATGGGGATGTTTGCCCGGTTATTGTGGTGTTCGTCG
>LPNX010202534.1:26252-36479 GCA_001517045.1 Pseudotsuga menziesii
CCACCAAATAAGCATTATAACTTCCACCACGAGCTTCGAATTTTTCCCTTACGCTGCCAAAAATTTCGCCTTTGTAAAAATACCCAATGATTTTCCACATTATACATTGTTGTCTTGCATGTTGCAACATCGGTATCCAAATTTGAAATTTTTACCGGTTTCTTGTGTAATTGAGATTCTTAAAAACATCATGGGAGGGTTTGCAATCCACCATAAACGAGAGTCGATGGAGCCATTGTACAAAGATGTGGAAGCTTTTGGAATTTTTTAGGAAGCCGCCTGGACTTTGTATTTTGAAAGATTGACCGGGTTTAATGAGGAGGTTGCATTACCATTTGCACAAAATTTGATGGAAGACTATTCAGAAGTTGGGGAGATGAGAATTGAAGTGTTTGAGCAAATCATAACATGTCTGCCAAGAACAAAAGAATATTTCCTATCAATAGGAGAAGTTATTTATATACCTATGATTTTTTTATTATCTCACCTCTGCCATGGTATATTAGTAAACATGCAGTCAAAATCAAATTTAGAGCCAACGTCCCCTTCATTGATCCACTACAGGGAGGAACTAATCCTGGCACCCCTAGTGCTACTTTGTGCATACACCCCTAGCCTCCTTACTCTTAGTGAAGTGTTTGAGCAAATCATAACATGTCTGCCAAGAGAAAAAGAATATTTCTTAGCAATAGGAGAAGTTATTTATATACCTATGATTTTTTTATTATCTCACCTCTACCGTGGTATATTAGTAAACATGCAGTCAAAATCAAATTTAGAGCCAACGTCCCCTTCATTGATCCACTACAAGGAGGAACTAATCCTGGCACCCCCAGTCCTACTTTGTGCATACACCCCTAGCCTCCTTACTCTTAGCCTCCTTACCCTCTAGCCTTGCCTCCTCTACCTTATTTCTAAATTCTCTGCAACACATGGCACATTATGTTAGAAAGGCCAAGTGCACCCAAGGTTCTCTTACCAATCATGGTCTCATTAAACTGATAATATAATGGAAGTTACAACAGAGGCATCATTCATGGGTTCAATTGGTCACTAGAATAAACCCTATGGCCATGAGATAGTGAATCTGAAAAAGAAGAGAAGCAGATCATATCATGTCACAGAAACAAAAAGAAAAGAAGCAAATCATATCATGTCATAGAAAGAAAAAGATAGGAAATCTAAAAGGGTAGAAGTTGATCAAGAAATTGATGAAGAAAGCAATATAGAGAAGCCTTCCAAAAAAACCTAGGACTTAGGAGATTCTGCGTCCCATAAACCAAGAATTGGAAACGATTGCAACGGATTCTCATGAATTAATGGATGGGACTGAAAACTCAGGGAAGGTGACTCAGAAGGCTGAATACTGTGAATATTCTTATATTCCTAATGAAGTTGAAATATTCACATAGAGGTTCATTTCTCCTAGTCCATGACGAAGTATTAAAGGATTATCAATTTTCAGGGACATTGCTACCCTCTGCCTACTCTTGAAGGAGAACAATTATGAAGTATTAAAATTGAACGATTCTGATTATGAATAATTACCAATTGTTTATGAGGATAGAAATTAAAACAAACCCGTGCAAACGATTATCAATTTTCAACAACATTTAGTATTACTCTGAATGGATGACGAGATTATCCCCAAATTGACCAAATGTGACTCTGGCCACGGCTCATTTCATTTTTTTTATGAAGTATTTGTATTTAATTTTCAAACGTAACCGTAATACGTATTCGGACAGTTTGAATTCACCTCACATCGTTTTCGGATTCTTCCGTCTCTTCGCTTATAAATTCATGGATAGAATTCGGACCGTTTGAATTCGCATCACATTGCTTGCGAATTTTTCCGTCTCTTCATCGTTTATAATCTCATCTCCCCAATGTGTTTATAAATATGCTACCAAGATCATTTATTATCGAAATGGTGGGTTAGGGGTTGCACGGGCCAACATTGTCGCTTCTGTTGAAACCATTGTTGATGAGGTAGGAGTCAATCCTATTGTACCAAGATCATGGAGCTTGTTATAGACCATACAAGGCATTTTTCAATTTAAACAAATTGTGTTCATGACCTTTGACAATATAAGCAGGTGACTGTTATACATAAAATTCTTCTTCAAGAATTCCAATAAGAAAGACAGATTTCACATCCATTTGATAAATAGGCCATTGATTTTGTGCTTCAATGGCAAGTACAACTCTGATGGTATCCATCCTTGCTACAAGATAAAAGGTTTCATCATAGTCTACACCATACTTTTGCGCATTATCCTTTGGCAACCTTCCTTGCCTTGTATTTTTCAAGTTCTCCTTTTTCATTCAGTTTGGTCTTATAGACCCATTTAACTCCAATATTAGTTTTTATGTAGATATGTCAACAAGATCCCAAGTCTTGTTTTTCTCTATTGCATAAATCTCTTCACTCATGGCTTTTACCCACTGTGCATCCTTCACTCCTTTATTAAAAGATGTGGGATGACAAGAAAATAAACCATACTGAAGTTGCTCTTCAAGAACTGGAGTATATTAATATAACTCTCTCAATCTTCTAGTTTTCTGGTGCTGTGGTGGATTCTTTGATGTTGCTTCTTGCTGCTGTACTTCTAATCTTGGAAGTCTAATAGGTAGATCTGGCAGATATGATCTTTCTTCTTGTTGTATGTCTAAAGGATCACTCCAGCATTTGTCTTTAATGAATTTTATGTCTCTTCTCACCACAACCTTTTTGGTGACATTATTATACAGCTTATACGCCTTGTGTCTTCACTGTAACCAGTGAAAATGTGGCGCTCACTTTTCTTATTCAAATTTCTTCTAATTTTAGTAGGTATATGCAAAATAGCAACAATACCAAATATTATGAGATGTGCGACACTAGTTAGAAGTGCCACTCCATGCTTCTTCAGGAATCTTGTCCTTGAGAGTCACCGTGGGTGATCTGTTGAGCAAATAGAATGAGCATCCACTAGCTTCATCCCAGTACCCATCTGATAGCTTCCTGTGTGACAGCATGCTACGGGCCATGTTCATGATGCTCTGGTTCTTTCATTCAATTCAACTCCATTCTATTGTGCAGTGTAGTTGGCGGTGAACTGTCTCTGGATGCCATGTTGCTTAAAGAAATCTGAAAACTCATTTGAATCATATACACCTCCACCATCTAACCTGAACATTTTAATGAACTTTCTAGACTGCTTCTTAGTGAGAGCATTGAACTCTTTGAACTTGGAGAAGGCCTCTGATTTGTTCCTAAGGAAATAAATCCATGTTTTCCTGCTAAAATCATCAATAAAAAATAAAAACTACCTCCTATGGATTGGGTTTGCATGGGTCCCCATAGGTATGTATGAACTAACTCAAGATGTTCTTTGGCTTGAGATGTGGAAGTTGGTAAACTGCCCCTTTGATGTTTACAAGTCATACAATCCTCATGGGTGTTGGATTGTTCATGAATAACCGGTAACCCTTTGACCATTGACTGTTTGTACAGGATATTGAGACTCTTAAAAGTAATATAACCAAATCTGCAATGCCATAACCAGGATTCATCTAGACTAGAACTTGTATGCACTACAGATTGTTCAAGTTTGGCACTCCTGAGACAGGGGAAATATTCTATTATTGGTCATTTCAAATTTGGCTATGAGTCTCTTACTAGGAGGTTTATCATAAATAGTACAGTATGTATCATAAAACCTAATATCATAATGGTTCTGAAGTAATTGACCTATACTGATCAAATTTACATTCAAACGAGGTACATAAAACACCTCATGAATAAACTTCTTTTCATTTTTCTTTGTAAGAACAGGGATAGTACCTTTTCCTTTTGATGGAACCAAAAAGTCATCTCCTAGCCTGATATTCATGACAACAGAGGAATCCAAAATGGAGATTGTGACTTGTTACCTGTCATATGATTGTTGCAACTTCTATCTAGTAGCCATAGATATGTGATGCAGTGTTCTTTAGTTGCTTGATTAGACAAAAATGTCACCTTTGACGAGCCTTCTTCTTCTTTAGATACAATGGCTCTGCTATTGTTCTAGTTATTGTTCTGGTCATCTTACTTCTTTCTGCATTTTTGTTCATAGTGGCCATACTTCTTGCAATAGTTACACTAAACATTGGACTTATTGGTCCATATCATGCCTCTCCCCCTCTCACCTTGAGAGTTGTGAGAGTGATATAAATGATCTGAGTGTAATATCCTGAATTTTGTACCTAACACTTATAGGCATGGGCCTATTGAATATGATGATTATCTTGATGTTTTATTTTTATATATATTGGGTTGAGGACCCTACTACATATGAACATGATGATTTGTTTTATATATTGGGCGTAAGCCAATTATTGATGATATATATATATATGCTTGTTTGTGTTGGGCGTGGACCCTGAAGCACATGATTGATGGGATGTTTTATGTTGAGCAAGAAGCTTTGGAGCACACGAGTGATTTATGATTTGTGTTGAGCGAGGAGCTATGGAGCACATGAGTGATTGATGATTTGTGTTGAGCGAGGAGCTATGGAGCACATGGATGATTGATGATTTGTATTGAGCAAGGAGCTCTGGAGCACTTGAATGATTAATGATTTGTCTTGAGCGAGAAGCTCTGGAGCATATGAGTACTTACATTTGTTTTGAGCAAGAAGCTCTGGAACACATGAAAAGATAAGATTTGGAAGTGTTGGGCATAAGCCCTGCAACCTTCCATGTTGATGTTGAGCATAAGCTCTGAAGCATCAAATCCTTGGCCATTGTGTCCCTAGGTGTATCATACAAGTACATCCTAGCATTAGTGTTGAGCGAACAACTCTTGAATTGCACTAGGTTTTAACTCCCTCTTAAAGCGTTGATTATGGGCTCTAGTAAGCGCTAGGGGTTACTAAAAAAAATTTAATAACTTCTGAATAAAAACAACTCGAGAAAAATATTGATCTCATCATACTTATTTATAAGTGATTAAATGAAATTTCGATTTTTTGTATTTTCATCAAGTACTTAAGAACTACCACGTTATTCGGGGGAAATCCAACATGCAAGGATGTTTAGAGTTGCCTAGCCTAGTAGACCTAAACCATCTACCTTCTTCACCTTAACGAAGAAGTGTCATTAAGTATAGGGATCATGGTATATTTTTTTGAGGGGAACTTTTTTCCATTAGTCTACTTTCTGGTTAGGAGTCGCCATAAATTTTGACGGTGGGGGGCAGATTAGATAGAGATGCATCTTTCATTCCCAAGCTGCCATGCCCTTTTGAGGTGATAACTATGTTCCAGTGAACCAGATGATATTTTTTTAATTGGATTTACCACCTTACCAAAGAAACTTCCAAATTGTTTAAGAGATAGAATATTTAAAATGCGAAGGGGAAAGCAGGGAAGAAAATTGAAATATAGGGAGGGAAAAAAGCATGGATTTAATTAAGATTAATCTCCAAGCTGGGCTGAGCCATTACGATCACCAGCTAGAAAATTTGGAGTTTATCTTGTCCATCAACAGAAGCCAAGGTGGCTTCGACACTAATAGGAACGCAAAGGAAGACCATTTTCCAACAAGGAGGTAGTGGATTATATTAGCTAATAGAGCAACAGTTCTGTCTTTTATGTTCCAAGTATAAATTTGGTTTTTCTCCTTCATGATAAAACCCCTTGAGAATGAGGTATACTCCTCTATTATTTGCTTGAAGGGCGTTGCAGTTTTGAGAATTATTGATCCTCCAAGTAACAAAGTGAGAATTGTTGATATTTCTAGATCTTTGAGTAATTTTGAGTCTCAGAATGTGCTTGTTGAGTCGTTCCATATCAAAGAGATTTATTCATGGTTTTATCCATGAAGATATATAGAATGGGGAAGAGAGGACATCCTTGGCCAAGGCTTATGTAGATATGGAAAAAGGAGGAAAGCTTTCCATTGACTAGGGTGTCATCTAAGGATTTCAAATGCAAGAGGAAGTCCAAGCGATGATGTTCTCATCAAAGCTGAATGTGACCATGACAACTAACAACAAACTATGATGGACTCTATCGAAGGAATTTTCCATATATAATTTGCTTACCATGCATTTTTTCAATGAAGCTTCCTTGATTGAGGGATATGGGTAAGGTGAGAAGGGGTTTGAGGCGGTCGGTGATCACTTTAGACATTCCACTTTAGAGATTGTTTTGTTGGAGACATTGCAGAGTCAAATGGGATGGAATCTGAAAAAGGAGAAGGGGTTGGAGTCTTTGGGGATCATGTCTACAAATGTGGATTTTATGCTTCTAGAGATTTGGAAGCTATTCCTTACATAGTGTACCATCCTTCAACCTTGGTCTCCCTTAATTTGTCACCTCAACCTCTTTCACCATAGTAGCCTAGATGGAAACCTTGGAGGCTCCTTCAACCTCTACTCTCAACTTTCCTTTTCCCCCCTTTGAAATTGGAAACCACCCTCCTTTATGATTTCTACCTCTACACTCTAATACCTCTCAGTCCCAATGCCTCAACTCCTTTGGGACATTCTCAATCCATGCCATTCAAGGACACCCTATTGATTGGGAAACTTGTTACTTCGGTATCCCATCCATCCCTTAGTAAGGTATCCAACTCATCAAAGAATTTATAGTACCCTCCATAACAATAGATGAAGATGAAATAATCCAAACCAATTTCCTATGTCATCACTAACTAATTTGCACATTCAATGACTTTTGGCCAAAGTTAGCAGATCTTCAAAATTGGATCTTAGTAGCTTGGAAGTCAAAAATCCAAGAAGATGCATACCTTACCCATGTAGCATAAGGTTGTTTTATGGCAATGTTTGACTTAGTGAAATGTCTAGATCTCATCCTCAACATGTAGCCATGGTTTTGGGGTCGTGTTGGCTTGTGCATGAAACACCAATCCCCAAAATTTAATCCCTCCATGGACTTTCTCTCCACAACTCTAGTATGGGTAATAATTCCTCACCTTCTTCTACAATTTGTAGTTTTGATTCTCTTAAAGTAATTCGAAATTTTCTTAGCAAGTTTCATTCCAAGTAGAGGCATATCACCACAAAACGAGAGTCGATGGAGCCATTGTACAAAGATGTGGAAGCTTTTGGAATTTTTTAGGAAGCTGCCTGGACTTTGTATTTTGAAAGATTGACCGGGTTTAATGAGGAGGTTGCATTACAATTTGCACAAAATTTGATGGAAGACTATTCAGAAGTTGGGGAGATGAGAATTGAAATGTTTGAGGAAATCATAACATGTCTGCCAAGTACAAAATAATATTTCTTAGCAATAGGAGAAGTTATTTATACCTATGATTTTTTTATTATCTCACCTATGCCATGGTATATTAATAAACATGCAGTCAAAATCAAATTTAGAGCCAACATCCTCTTCATTGATCCACTACAGGGAGGAACTAATCCTGGCACCCCTAGTCCTACTTTGTGCATACACCCCTAGCCTCCTTACTCTTAGCCTCCTTACCCTCTAGCCTTGCCTCCTTCTCTGCCTTATTTCTAAATTCTCTCCAACACATGGCACATTATGTTAGAAAGGCCAAGTGCCCCCAAAGTTCTCTTACCAATCATGGTCTCATTAAACTGATAATATAATGGAAGTTACAACAGAGGCATCAATCATGGGTTCAACTGGTCACTAGAATAAACCCTATGGCCATGAGATAGTGAATCTGAAAAAGAAGAGAAGCAGATCATATGATGTCATAGAAAGAAAAAGAAAAAAAGAAGATCATATCATGTTACAGAAAGAAAAAGATAGGGAATCTAAAAGGGTAGAATTCGATCAAGAAATTGATGAAGAAAGCAATATAGAGAAGCCTTCCAAAAACACCTAGGACTTAGGAGGTTCTCTGTCCCATAAACCAAGAATTAGAAACGATTCCAACGGATTCTCATGAATTAATGGATGGGACTGAAAACTCAGGGAAGGTGACTCAGAAGGATGAATACTGTGAATATTCTTATATTCCTAATGAAGTTGAAATACTCACATAGAGGTTCATTTCTCCTAGTCCACGACGAAGTATTAAAGGATTATCAATTTTCAGGGACATTGCTACCCTCTGCCTACTCTTGAACGAGAACAATTATGAAGTATTAAAATTGAATGATTCTGATTATGAATAATTACCAATTGTTTACGAGGATAGAAATTAAAACAAACCCGTGCAAACGATTATCAATTTTCAACAACATTTAGTATTACTCTGAATGGATGACGAGATTATCCCCAAATTGACCAAATGTAACTCTGGCCACGACTCATTTCATTTTTTTAATGGAGTATTTGTATTTACTTTTCGAACGTAACCCTAATACGTATTCGGACAGTTTGAATTCGCCTCGCATCGCTTTTGGATTCTTCCGTCTCTTCGTTTATAATTTCATGGTTAGAATTCGGACCGTTTGAATTTGCATCACATTGCTTAGGGGCTACACGGGCCAACAACAGCTATAATACCTCGCACGATCGAATAAAACAAAAGGCGTTGTTGGGTATTTTGCATTGAAGAATTCAATTGAATTGCAGGCGGTCCCGCTCAGAGCCCTACACTATGTGTCCTCCAGGCAACTGCAGGGATACAGAAATGACGATGCTATGAGTTTCAAAGGCATTCTGTATAATAGTACCGTTCATTCCCTAATATTGTCTTTTTCAGTATGTAAGTCTTTGCGGTGAGTTAGGTTAATTTAGGGTTTTTTTTGAAATTCGGCAGTAGTCATTTTTAAGTGGACGTTTCAATTCCGAATCAAGAATCATCATCAGGAGAATCATCATCAGGACAAGTAGTCATTTTTAAATTAACATTTAGATTTCGAATCAGGAAAAAGTAGTAATATTATCTTAGTTTTTCCTTGTTCAATTGGGTGTCTGTTAAAGGTTAGAGCTAATTGGGGGTGTGTGTTAAAGGTTAGCGCTACTGTAACTTAAAATAATATGGTGATTTTCTCCTTTCTTGATAAACGCAAAGCCTTGTGCAATTCTTGATAACATTTGTCTACATGGTAACATATGAAGTTGGTTGTGCTTTAGCTATCGGAAAAGTCCATGTCATTGGGCAGTATGAGGAAAGACTTTAAAGTGGAGACCATAGGGGATTCAATTCACAAATCCTATGTCCAGTTCACCAGTAAGTTATACTTCCATTCTTTTTCTTTCTTTCTCTTATGGGTTATGAGAGGACTATGTTAGTGACGATGAGAAATGCCAAAATAACAATTTAGTAAATTGTAGATGCTCTGTTGCTTATTGTGAGGCTCTGTTGCTTGAAATCTCCATGTTCACTGTATGTAGTCTCCTCATTTCCTTACTTTATAATTTCCTAAATTATTATTATGGCATAATTATGGCATTTCTCATCTGTCACTAACATACTCCTTTCATATCCAACAAAGAAAGAAAGAAAAACAATGAAAGTCTAACTGGTCCTTTGAACTTGACATAGTATTGGTCTGTTGAATCCTCTATGGCCTCCTCTTTAAAGTATTTCATCATACTGCCCAATGACCACTTTCCAGTTAGCCAAACCACAACTGTTGGAGAAATGTAATTACTCACAGATCAGTACGCAACTTCCAGCCGACTTTGTCAAAGGCCGTACAAGTCGAAATCTTGTCTGCCAGTCTGACAAGGAGGAAAAGTGCACAAGTAGGCAGCACAGTCCAGTCGAATTTATTTCAGAAGCTAAGTTGTTAGGTAGATTGTAATTACAGTCTTTAATGGCAGGTCAGTCGACCCATGCTGTAGCAAGTTTCAAATTGCCTATAAATAGAAGAAGCATTTTTTGTAAATCAGTTGAACAATAGGAACACAGAGACATTCACATAGAGCAGAGGAACTTAGGGTAAGGAAGAACAGTTGAAGCTCAAGCTTCTGTACATGCAATTTAGTCGACGAGCTGAAGCTCTGTAGACCGACGAGTCTGGTCGGACAAGTCTAGACCGACCATTTTGTAACCGACCAGTTTGTATTACTTTGCATTTCAACATAGTTAATATATGAAATAGTTTGTGGTTGTATGCATGATTATTTGGTCGCATATATTTCCAAATTTACATCTGTAAATGTCTTTTACAGTTACTGTTAAGTGAAAGAACAAGAACCCACAAAAATCTCACTGCGTGAAAGTTCCAGGTTTTACGGCACATTGGTCGACTCAAGTCTTCCTACATATTTGGGCACATGTTTCTCATAAGTTATTTGGATTTGT
>LPNX010202613.1:2371-23229 GCA_001517045.1 Pseudotsuga menziesii
TGAAGATGCAGTAAAAAGAAAAAATATAGGAAATTGAATCAATTTTCATAATATATAACATTTATGCAGAAAAAAATTGTGTAAATGATTATAAAATTAGTTTTCGTGAAATTGGGTTTTCGAAATTTCAACACATCATAACATATATGTTTGTGCGGGTGCAGCAATATATGAGGTGAATGATGTCAATTTTGGATAAAATATTTCAGACATATAAAGGACATATGTGCCTAGTGTAACGCTATTTATTCATAATTTTTCATGAATTATTTATTTTATTATTAATTATTGAAGTCAGAAAATCTTGAAATGAAAATGTTTTGTGCAAGTGCAACACTTTAGGGGCAAAAACTAATGAAATCCTTGATTTCTATATATAATATTGTAGATATTTCTCTCTTATAATGCACCATATAGTTTTCTTGGGAAATGGTGAAGGCAATCAAAAGTTATATAAAAAACATTTGATGTGTCTTTTTTTGAAAACTAACATGTGCCATTTACAAAAATAATAATAAATAATTAAAACATACATTTGAAGGAAAAAATTACATATTCAAAATCACAAGATTGTATTCTACAATATTCTAAAATTATATAAAAAAATATTGTGTTTGTCAAAGCCAAACACGCCATCGAAATTGAGCATATTGATAGAGTTCTAAAAGACAGGAAATAGCCCTGGTTTATTTGTCCTAGCCAATAGGTTCGATAGTCCGAAGCTATTTCTGAACATAATTCCAAACCTTATTCCCACCGAGTTTTTAAATTTTAAAAACATGCATATGCGTTTTAGTGTTATTAATATCGCATATGCGATATACCGCATATGTGATTCATATCGCATATGCGATATAACACATATGTGTTTTTGCTTAACTAGATTGGTACGAGAGTAAAAAAGAGTAAATATCAAGTTAGTGGATAGTCTTTGGGAGAAACCCCATATATAAAGAAAAGATAATGGTAATTATTGGCCCCTCCAAAGCGGTTTAGTGTGGCAAAAGGATGACGCTTAGACTAAAATTTGTGAATGGTTGTGGATAATGAGGTTAGATTATTGGAGATTCAAGGCGCTTGTCCATGGCGCTTGTTCATGGTGCTTAAGACATAGAAGATGCTTTTTGGACTTAATGATTGAGTTTTATTGACTAACCTTTCTCTAAGGCTCGAAACTCATCTAGCTCTAAATTATTCCTAATGGTAGCAACACATCCACTATGAGGATAAGGATTGTGAGATCATTTATGTTGTTTTGAAGCATTATTTTTATCTGTGGAAACACAAAAGCATCTTTTAGGGCCTAAGTCCAAGGTGTCATTTCTTGACTATGTTGAGGCTCCATGATGTATACATTGTGCTCGAGAATGGCTTACGATTCCCCCCACAACTATGTCTGGGCTATGCTCATGCGGTCATGTATGGTGGATCAAATTTCATTCTTAAAACTATATTCTAAGAAGTTTTCTTTATGGTACAAGGCCTAGGTTTCCTACCTTAACAATGTCCAAAACCCATGGATTCATATCTACTATCCAAAACCTTCTAACGACATCCATGTCAACACTTGAAGGAAAGGGTAACTTCAAGAGGTCATGGCTAGTCATTTGAGGTGTTTTTCATGGTCATGGATTCCTAGAATTTTTTTTTAGAGTACAATCCCAATGTTTACTCCCCGAACAATGTCAAAGGCCACACAACCCATACCTAGTGCTTGTAAGTCATGTGAGGTGATTCGAGGTATCATTTTAGGCCTTGGATGGATATACTATTCCTTTATGGACTAAGGCTTAAGTTTACTTAGTCAACCATGTGTAATGCCTTGAGAACCATGTATACTATTTAAAACATATTGATGGCATGATTATCCCCAGTTTCTGGGTAGGGATACCATCAATAGGTCCTCCGTGGTAGTTTGAAGTGTCCCTATTGACCTTCAATGACTAAGGGATTTATTTAGGGCCCAAGGCTTGGGTTTCCTCCCATTTCCATGCATATGGCCCCGATACCCATAACTACTATAAACAAAATCACCAATCAATTGCATATCCCTAATCTAAGACCAAATACCCCCTAGAGAGGTCATGTGTGGTGTCTTGATACATTATTATTTCCTATGGATCACTAGAAGCTTCCTTTAGTGTCTATGACCTGGGTTTCTCGATTGCTCAACCATGTCAAAGGTATCTAAATCCATCATTAGTGATTAAAAAAACCTAATGGTGTCAATGCCCACACATAAAGCTAATAATGGCCTCAAGATGTAACATATGGCCTAAAGTAGAGGTTTCATACCTTGAAAATGTTTAATACCCCAGGGCCCTCCCTCCCACCAATCCATTCCCTTTATATTTGTCCTCGCTCCAACCCCCCCTCATATCTCTCCCCTACCAATCCCTCCCTTGTTAGAATAATCAACCCATAGTTAGCTACCTTAGACATTAATTAATCCATTTTTGTCTTATTTGCCTAGTTTCTATGTTCCATCATATGCAAGTTGTCATCTACACATCCATAGTGGTCAAACTTGCTAATTTTGACTCATGGAGCGCTTGGGAAAGCTCATGGAATCAAATCTACTTTATTCCTGGCCTTCCTAGCACCCTTCTGCTTTTTCTGCTTTATTGCCTTCTTTTTCAGTGCTTTAAGGCAATTGGGAAAGTTTGACTAGCTGAGGTTAACTAGTTTTTTGTCCTCCACATCCTCCACTCTTTTCTCCTATGAAAAGCATGTATGAGTTGTCCTTCCATTAAATTTTAGCTTACCCAAGTGATTTTTCCAATTCGTGAGCTCCTTGATTGTTTTGGAAACTACTTTATGCACCTATGAGGGATTTGCTTAATTTTAGTAAGCCTGCTTTTGACTAGATTCGAATTGCCTCCTCATGCATTCGAATCCCTTATGTAATTATTTATTGTGGAAGACTATGATGTTACAGGGTTGGCTATTGTACACTGATTTAATATAGTTTAGTGTTCAGCTCCATATTCAGTCTCTTTTGTGAGTGATTTTGCATGTACAATTGATAATTGTTGTGAGTGTAATTGTTCTATCACTGCGTTCAATTTCCACATGGTATCAGAGCCTTTGTAGATCGATTTCTCTCCTTCCAATTTGTTTTGCAGGTTCGACATCAGTGACTAGGAGCCTTCTACTGACAGCTGGGACAATTTCTGAGCTATGGATCAATCTGAGAAGATCATCTTGACTCCCTTCAACTTCTTTGAATGGAAAGCAGAGATGGAGATACTATTGAGAGCGAAAGGCATCTATAGAGTGACTATGGCAACAGAAGCAGAGCCCAATGCAGCTGCAGAGAAGATAAAATGGCACAACAGGAGGGATGAGGCCTATGGTCTCTTGTGTCTGAGTATTTCCAGAGACCTCATTTTCCATCTTGATGGATTGACATCACCGAATGAAGTATGGGAGAATATTGTTGATATTTTTGGAAAGACAGATGAGATGAGGGGACATCAAATCGAAAATGAACTGATCTCCCTGAGTCCAAATATCTTTGAATCCATGCAACTCTATTTCTCCAAGCTCAAAGCACTTGTTTTGCAGCTAAAACAATGTGGGATCGAAAAGAAGGATGATCAGCTGGTCTTGGCCATACTCTTGAAGCTTGGCCTTGACTATTCAGTGTTTGTTTTGACCTTCTATGCCACAAAGTTGACAGCTCAAACCTGGAAGATGCCTAGCCTTGCAGATTTCATGGAATCTCTCACACAAGAACAAGACAAACTGGTGATGATGGGCACCATCAAACCATCCAAAGACCAATCTATGGTTGCTGGAGATTCGAGGGTGGATTCAAAAAGCAAAAATAAAGCTAAAAATCCACCTGAGCAAAAGAGATACAAGAACAAGTCTCCGGAGGAGCCTCAAGGTTCCAAGAAAAACTACCAGAAGAAGAAGAACAAAGGAGAAATGAGCAAGTGCGCATACTGCAGTAAGGGAAATCATACTGAGAGCTCCTGCATGAAAAAGCAAATAGACATGCTGACCCAACTCCTGGAGAATAATGGCATCTCCCTTCTAGACAGCTCAAAGAAGAGAGAAGGAGGATCAAGTTCAGAAGACAGAGAGAGAGTTCATGCATTGGTTGCTGGCACATCAAGCTCACCTAGTTTCATCATTGATTCTGGAGCTTCAAGACATATGGTTTCGACCAAGGAGGCATTCTCCTCACTTGACATGTCGAAAGGTCCACCAATAGTACTGGGAGATGACTCTCTCACTGAAATTTTGGGCAAAGGGAGGATTGATCTTGATCATGGTCAGTTCAGTAATGTGTTGTATGTTCCTGGTCTTGCCTCCAACCTCTTATCAGTGTATCAGATGACCCACACTGGGTCTCCAAAGAAATTCATATTCTCCCCTGATGAAGTTGAGATCACAGAGATCTCAAGTGGTAAAGTCATTGCAAAAGGAGTTGCAAATCATACTTTGAAGGTATACATGTTCTCACACTTCCTACCCTACTCAAACCCCTCTGCTCTTCTGATTCATGCTAATGATGCAAGCAATATTTGGCATGAAAGATTTGGCCACCTAAATTACAAGTATCTTTCTGATCTTAGTGAAAAAGAGATGGTCATAGGGTTACCCAAGATAAAAAAATTCCAAAGGAGTCTACCAAGGTTGTACCCTAGGAAAACACCCAGAGCATAAATTTGAGAGAGCTAGTCATGAGAGAACCTCTGCACCCATCGAGTTGATCCACAGTGATGTTGCTGGCCCATTCCCTCATATGTCCATGAGTCAGGCCAAATATGCATTGAATTTCATAGATGACTTTTCCAGGTATTTCTAGGTTTACTTCCTGAAACACAAGTCTGAAGTTTTTGGCCTATTCAAAGTCTTTAAGGCTTTGGTTGAAAACCAGTCTGGGAGGAAACTCAAGGTCCTCAGATATTACAATGGTGGTGAGTATGTCAAGTCTGAGTTTATTCAATATTATGCAGATGCAAGTATTTAGATGCAGCATTTTATCCCTTACACACCACAGCAGAATGGTGTTGCTGAGAGGAAGAACAGATCACTAAAGGAGATGGCAACATGCATGATGGAGGCCAAAAATTTGCCACCAAAGTACTGGGCCGAAGCTATAAACTATGCAACCTATATCCAAAATACGGTGCCTCATAAACATCTTGATTTTATGACTCCTTTTGAAGCATGGAGTGGGCACAAGCCAGATGTGACCCATTTCAGGATTTTTGGCTCAAAGGCTTGGGCTAGAATTCCAACAGAAAAGAGGAAGGCTTTACATCCCCAAAGCCAAGAGTGTCTATTTGTTGGGTACTCTAAATATTCAAAAGGGTACAAGCTGATAAATTTGAGCACAAACAAAGCCTTCATTGAAAGGTGTGTTCAGTTTCAAGAAGAACCCCTAGCAGCAGTGGAAGTTGGAGAAGCCTCTTCACCACCAGATCCTCTGAAGGTAAGTGAAGAGATTATTGAACATGCTGATTCTGATATGTCTGATAGTGATGAGTTTATTGCAGATCCTAAAATCCCTACAAGGCCAAAATGGGCAGCCAATACCATTCATGCAGCAGGAGAGCTAGCTGGGAATCCTAATGACCCTAGGAGGACTAGATCTCAATTTGAGAGTGCTCTGTGCATGAAGGATCCTATGTTTGCTGAGAAATGCTATCTGATGGTGGAATCAGATCCTCAGACATATGAAGATTCAGCAGGAGATCCAATATGACAAGAATCCATGAAGGAAGAGTTCAGCTCACTCCAGAAGAGCAACACTTGGGAGCTGGTTGATCTTCCACCAGGGAGGAAGCTAGTTCAGTGTAAGTGGGTGTACAAGACCAAATTTTCTACTGATGGTTCACCTCTGAAGTACAAGGCCATATTGGTAGCCAAGGGATACTCACATGTTCATGGCATAGATTACAATGAGACCTTTGCACCAGTGGAAAAGATGGACTCCATCAGGCTAGCATTAGCCATTGCAGCTTCAAAGCAATGGGAGGTACATCACATGGATGTAAAGTGTGCCTTCCTGAATCGAGATCTCACTGAAGAGATATACATGCAGCAGCCTCAAGGATTTTCTACTAACCCATCTCTTGTGTGCAGGCTAAAGAAGTCATTGTATGGGCTAAAGCAAGCCCCCAGGGCTTGGTATGCCAAGATTGATAGCTTTTTGCTATCACTGAATTTTGTTCGATACAAATCAGATCCAAATGTCTATTTGAAGTTAATTAATGGTTCATTAATTATCATTGTGTTATATGTTGATGACCTCCTCATTACAGGAAGCTCAAAGGATGAGATTGCTTCCTTGAAGGGTGCAATGAACTAAGCCTTCTCCATGACAGATTTGGGGCTCTTAGGCCAATTATTGGGGCTTGAGATTGCTCAAACCAAAGATGGAATCAAGGTGCACCAGTCCAAGTATGCCTTGGATTTTCTGAACAAATTCAGAATGAAGGATTTCAAGCCAAGCAAGACTCCTTTCCTTTCAGGAGTGAAGCTTGAAGAAGCTGATTCTTCACCTATGGTAAACAATACACTATATATGCAATTGATTGGATGTTTGTTGTATCTTACACATACTAGACCCGATATTTCTTATGCAGTAAGTGTGGCTTCTAGATACATGGATCAGCCTCATGAGATCCATTGGAAAGCAGCCAAAAGGATCCTTAACTTTGTTCAGGGAACAAGGACACATGGGATCTTCTATAAAGCAAAATTTGATCTTGATTTGATTGGGTTTACTGACAATGATTGGGCAGGTGATAGCACAGATAGAAAGTCCACATCAGGATATGTGTTCATGCTTGCAAAAGGGCCAATCAGCTGGTCAAGCAAGAAACAAAGTGCCATTGCACTCTCATCTACAAAAGCAGAGTACAGAGGAGTTGTTAATGCAGCAACTTAATGTTTATGGTTGCAGGGGTTACTTGGAGAGTGTGGCTTCGAATCAGAGTACTCAACTACCATCTACTATGATAATCAGATTACCATTTGAATCTACAATGATCCAGTTTAGAAGCATAGAACCAAACACATTGAGATCCATATGCACTACATCAGAGAGCTTGTGCATGATGGCACCATTCACCTACTCTTCTGTTCATCTTCAGAACAAGTAGCTGATATATTCACCAAAGCATTTTGTGAGAAGACCTTCAGCAATTTCAAATCACTACTGGGGATTGCTGATCATGCTGTGAAGCATGAGTGAAGACAAGATTTCCAAATTTTGTTTCATAGTCCATGTTTAAGGGAGGATTTTCCCACTGGGTTTTTGCCTCTTTCCTTGGTTAAATGGACATGCAGTATGTAAAGGGTGACTAAGCCTTGTTGTCAGGCCCTATAATTTTCTGATATATTACTAATAAGTCAGGCTTAAGGGGGGGTGTTAGAATAATCAACCCATAGTTAGCTACCTTAGACATTAATTAATCCATTTTTGTCTTATTTTCCTAGTTTCTATGTTCCATCATATGCAAGTTGTCATCTACACATCCATAGTGGTCAAAATTGATAATTTTGACTCATGGAGCACTTGGGAAAGCTCATGGAATCAAATCTGCTTTATTCCTGGCCTTCCTAGCGCCCTTCTGCTTTTTCTGCTTTATTGCCTGCTTTTTCAGTGCTTTAAGGCAATTGGGAAAGTTTGACTAGGTGAGGTTAACTAGTTTTTTGTCCTCCACATCCTCCACTATTTTCTCCTATGAAAAGCATGTATGAGTTGTCCTTCCATTACCTTTTAGCTTGCCCAAGTGATTTTTCCAATTCGTGAGCTCCTTAACTATTTTGGAAACTACTTTATGCACCTATGGGGGATTTGCTTAATTTTAGTAAGCCTGCTTTTGACTAGATTCGAATTTCCTCCTCATGCATTCAAATCCCTTATGTAATTATTTATTGTGCCATCCTATGATGTTACATGGTTGGCTATTGTACACTGATTTAATACAGTTTAGTGTTCAGCTCCATATTTAGTCTCTTTTGTGAGTGATTTTGCATGTACAATTGATAATTGTTGTCAGTGTAATTGTTCTATCACTGGGTTCAATTTCCACATCCCTTCCCCTTATATTTGTCCTCCCTTCATCCCCCCCATATATGTCCCCTACCCATCCCTCCCTCCTATGATTCCCTCTACACCTTACTCTCCCTCCTTTGACTCCCCCCCTCTTAACCAATGTAATGTTGGTCCATGAGCCACCCCATAGACCATTTGGATGGAATATTTGGAGTCTAAATGGTATTATAATGGGATAAGGGTACCATTATAGGTTTTTGGATGGGAGGGATGGGTCTCTGGACATTGACTATAGTCATTGAAGAGAAGATAATAAGTCCCTGAATCAACACACATGCCTTATAGATGGAAGATTTGGCCTTTAGTGTGATATGGGTGTCATTATGAGGTTTTATGCACTAAGGATGGGTCTCAGGGTCTTAACCATGGTAATGGGACAATAGTGTAATAGAAACAAGTCTTAAATCACTACACATGCCATTGAAAGGGGATATTTAGCCTTGATATGGGATATATGTGCCATTAGACTATTTTATGCATTGAATATTGTTTAGGAAGCATTGACCATGGTCATATAGGAACCATTATGAATATTTCTAGACCAAGAGATAGTCCTAAAGACACTACCATGCTCCAAGGATAGGTGTAGAGGTCTTAACCATTGGTATGGGTTCCATTATAAGGTTATCAAGTTTAAATATTTGATATGCACTAAATCACATATGCGATTTAGTGATCATGTAATACAAACTTCCCGTAAGTAAAAAGCAGTGTATCCATATCGCATATTTGATAAAACAAACATGCATTATATCACATATGCGATAAAACAGACATGTGTTATATCACATATGTGATATGTGTTACATAAAAAAAATTGGGTTGTGTGTTGTGGGCTAGGTTTACTATAGAAAAATACATAATTCTTTTGAACCTGCGCATAGAGAACTATTCGACCTGCAATTTAATCATTTCTTACACAAATCCATAGATTTTGTATAATTTTGGGTGGTTTTCAATGGGGAATGTACATAATAGAGGTTGGAAGTTAGAGAGGAATATTCTTACACCGAAAGAAGCTGAAAATAAAAAAGAAAAGAAGAGGAAAGATTCAAGAAATTGTCGACATTCATTGAATGAGCAAATAGTTCCCATTCCTGCTTAACAGATACCTGACATAGAGGCTGAGGAAGATAATGCAACATTAAAGGAAGCTGGTTATAGGGGAGATGATATTCTTGGTCCATTATTAAATGGACAATCTTGTGAAGAGTTCAATAATTATGTTACTCTTGATGCAAATGTGACTCCGCAACAACCATGCTAGGTGGTTCAATCTCCTAATCAAATTTGTTAGCATGTAGTGGATGTTAACGTCACTCCAGCATTTCAACGGCAAGAAATCTCGCATCAAAATGAAAGAGAACTCATAAACGCATACAATTGGATGAGAGAGAAATGACTTCCATGGAAGGTAAGGGTGCTAAACGCACTATCCTTCATCATTGTTCTCAAATAATGAAGCAATATTTTGATAACAAATCCAAAGCTAATAAATGCCAATTGTTTTTAGCTTTGCTTAAATATAGAAATATGGCAATTGTTAGAATAAAGTTAGGCATAAGAACATTGAAGAATATCAAATCAATTAATCACATTGTTAAATCTCTTGCTGCTGCACTCACGTCGATTGGTAAAAAAAAATCGTTCACAAGACTGTAATGTGGCTCACCGCGTATTGGTTGAATCAATTGTATGTAGATCCACAAGACAACGCCGTTTACTTAAAGGCACATCAAAATTGTGCCTTTACATACAAAGACACTTAAAAAATATTTAGTAAGAAGAGACATCCTTGATGTAGAGGGAAAAATGGAAACATTATGTGCATTTAGCAGTAGGTTTCCCCGCAAATACATTAAGCTAGTTGAAGTAGTGAAGGGACTAGTGCACACATTTTGGCATGATAACACTAGGCCTTCTTCTAACACAAAGGATGTGTTAAAACACTATAGGGGTTCTATGAACAATGAACCTCATGTTAAACATTATCTTGACATGACACAAACTCAATTGTTTGAGATGTTTAAAGTTTCCCATGTAGAGCTAAGGCTCAGGCAAAGATCTTTTGAAAAATTAAAGCCTTGGTATGTTAGAATCAACACCATGTGGAACACTTGTTGTCATAGATACCACATATATTTTGATCTATATTATCATACATTTTCACATATACGTCATTTTTTGCATCCTGACCATGTGCAAGAATGATCAAGTACAATATCACCAATGTCACCCAGAGATTTCATCCATAGCATGATGTGTCCAAGGAAAGATGGGCAGACACATTACTTAAAACAATGTGTAGAGGGTTCTTGCAAAAATTGTGGAGGGCTATCATTATGGTATGATTGCATCCATGAGAGTGAAGATCAAGCATTTGGGGATGCAATTGTCGAGAAGAGGAACAATCAGTATGAGACATATCAGCTACATGATGGGAAAGAAAGCAGGAAGATTAAATTGGTGAATTCATGTACATTAAGTTGGTGACTACATGTACACATTTTTATGATGTTTTATAACACTATTTATTTTTTGACACCAGGTGTAAGTATGTGATTTTATTTCAGAGTTTCGTGGAAAGATCCAACAGTACATTCAACATGTCGATATTGCACGGTGGAAAGATGAGCAATTCAAAATACGTCGGGACACCTTCCCTCTCGGGAACAATACTATCAGTGGTTGACTTTGTGGAAAATTACACACTACAACAACAAAATTAAATACAAATTCAATACTATCACTCAGAGCAGGTGAGCATAATGGTCCATATCACGTATCGACATGGGCGAAATAGCAATGAAGAGAAATGTGTGATACTGAAAGAAAGTCACTTCTACATAAGTGACGACCAGACCCATGACATCCATTACGTGCATCATTGCTCTAAATTATTCTATGATCATGTGATAGCTATGGATATACCATTTTATCATCATTTCATTTGGTCAGACGGTTCTTCTAGACAGTTCAAGAATGCATGTGTATTTCAATGGTTGTGTTTGTTGCACATATAATACAAGGTTCTGCATATATGGAACTACTTTGAAACTGGTCATGGAAAAGGAGAGCATGATGGTGCTGGTGCATGCATAAAAAATTCCCTTTGAAGGGAAGAGATGAAGTTTACAAGTGCTCTCCTCCGAGATGCTTCATCTATAGTGAAATGGTGTGCATCTGTCATGGGAGAACAAGCAACAAGGAAATACCTAATGCAGAGAATATTCTGGGAGGTGACAAATTTGGATCGATCCCAAACACATCGGGTGAAAACAGTGCATGGAAATCGACAGTTCATTCAATTAGAAGCTCAGATAACTCGACCCTACAAATTTGGACAAGATTGAAGGCTTTCTTTTGCAATTCCTGTAGCAATGATGAATGGGATGATTGTCAGTATACAGATACAGTTGATACATGGGATCGAGTGACACTTGGCACCAATTTCAAGGGGGTTAATGAAATAGACCATTTGGAAGATGATAAGACACACATTTCTACAAACTATGATCACATATTGAACCTCATACAAGCAGGTACAAAAAATTAAATTAGTAGTACCTAAATTAGAAATTTAATTTATGTATTGTTAACTTGATGTATTTCCTTTCACAGTTCAGATATATGCAGTGGTTTCCCCAAAAAATAATGAATGGGGTTTTGACTATTGGTTGGAAGGTTGCTTAGAGGGGAAACAAACCATTCTCGAACCTGTTACAAATGATGAAAATATTGAATTCCCAACTAGATCGATGGTTATAAAAGGGGAGTACTTAACACTAGCATCACAACATAAAAGGAAGGGTGGGTATGTATATCGGGATTATAGACCAGGAGCTATTGTATACCACTTCACCAACCTAGTAGTTGGTATAAACATCAAGCTGTGCACAATTTAGAACAAAAATAGGTCACATGTACGATATTTACTACCTCATATAGAGCACAAAATATTGATGGACACCATCGACATCAGGGATGATCCAGATGGACTACTCGACTGAGTGCATTGTCAGGTGTTACTAGATCGTCCAGTGTGGCTAGACTGTCAAGTGCGTTATTTAACCTTTAAAGTGCAAAATGAAGCAAAATTTCAATTATTTAGCCTTAGTTTATTCCCCATGTAATAGGCCTGTGATTGATGGATACCATTCACAGACATAATATTATTCATAGGATATTGGACACTATAAACACGATCGTACAACCTCAGATGAGTTATCTATAAATCATGTTTGCACATTTTCATTGGGTTCTCTTTATTTTCTTGTGAGAGTAATAATGTTTATCCTTTCGTGTGCCTAGGATACAAACACCATCTATGGCACATTGGAGGTGCCAAGAACAACTCCGTGTCATTAGACACCAACAAATAGAAATCGGAAAATAACATGCTCTCGAGTTGTTGAAATTTACTTTTTTTATGTTTTTTATATTAGTGTACATTTAATTACATTCTTGGGTCAACTCTTGCAACTCTTGCATTGGTGGGTCAAATCTAAAAAACCGTTGACCGTGCTTGTGTTGGTAGGGTTCCCATATCGATGTTTCCCATACATACTTGCAGGAGCCAACGTCATGCAATTTTTTTGCTCCATTTGTTTTTTCGCTGCCGGACCGAAAGTCACCAAGTCACCCTTGAACGACATTTTCGTGCAACTTTAAAATCAACATAGCTCAGAAACCGGAGGTCGGATCGATGAACCCTCGACTGCGTTGGTCCCCTATCATGCGCTTACCTCTAGGTGGCGTCTCCATCGTGTTTTTAAGGCCCAATGACTTCATTGTGCATTGATTTTGTAAACTAGGGTTTTTCTCAGTTTCCTTCAATGCAACTATAGCATTGGTGGGTCAACGCATGAAAACCCTCGACCATTCTTGTGTTGGTAGAGTTCCCATATAGACTTGCAAGAGCCAACGACATGAAATTTTGTTGCTCTGTTTTTTTTTTCGATCTCGGACCGAAAGTCACCAAGTGTCCCTGAACGACATTTTCATGCGACTTTAAACTGGACATAACTTGGAAATCGAAGGTTGGATCAATGAACCGTTGACTCTGTTGGTCTCCTGGCATACGATTACCTCTAAGTATCACTCTGCCTCATGTTTTCAAGCCATAGTGACTTCATTGTGCATTGATTTCATAAACTGGGGTTTTTCTCAGTTTTCTTCAATGCAACTCAAGCATTGGTGGGTCAATGAATGAAAACCATAGACCGTTCCTATGTTGGTAGGGTTCGTAGGCTATATTATTCTCATACTAAAGTATAAGCCAACAACCCGGATAATAAAACTAGGCTTCACAAATTGAGACATGGAACTACAAACTAGGGTTTTATGACCTCTTTATGTTTGAAGATCAAATTAGATTGGTTAGTATCATTTAAGTAGAAACCAAAAGGCCGTATACCTAGGCTATGCACACACATGAAATAAAATGAATAGGGTTGAACATGGATTAGAAGTGGAAGTTCACATGCATGCATGACTTAGAAGTAGAAACACATGTACATGAGTAACAAACAAAACCAACTAAGGTGCTTATGACATCTTTAGGTTTAGATCATTAGATTGATTTTATGACCTATTTACAAGTTATGTGATGTAAATAGGGTTTTATGACCTCTTTAAAAGTTATGAGATGGAAGTAGAAACACATGTACATGTACAAATTGAAAACCAACTAGAGTTTTCTGAACTAGAAATTGCACGCTATAACTAGCACTGAGAAGTAATGAGATGGAACTAGGGTTTCATGACCATATACCTATCCTATGCACATGCATGAAACAAAATGAATAGGGAAAAAATAAGATACTTTTGTGAACAATTTAATCCCATTGTCAATTGAAATCATTAGTATAGAGGTTAGATTTGTATGTGTTTTGTAGCAAGTTTCAAGCACCAATGTATGATATTCGACGGACTCGTGATTTACCCTTTATGTCCAAACAATACACCTTCATAATAAGAAATAAGCATTTTAACAAACTTCAGATTTTGTTTAAAAAGCAACAGTAAATAAATCATTTAAACTCAAAATTTGTAGTTTGAGGTAAATATGGTAGGGTAAGGTTATAGGGTAGTCTAGGATGGTGTACATAGTATGGTTGTGATGTTATGATGTTAGTATGGTATGGTATGTTAGTATGGTATGGTATGGTATTATTTTTTGGTATGATGTTATGATTTATGATCATGTTATGATGTTTGAATATCAAATTAGATTGGTTAGTATCATTTAAGTAGAAACCAAAAGGCCATATACCTAGGCTATGCACATACATGAAATAAAATGAATAGGGTTGAACATGGATCACAAGTGGAAGTACACATTCATGCATGACTTAGAAGTAGAAACACATGTACATGAATAACAAGCAAAACCAACTAAGGTGCTTATGACCTCTTTAGGTTTATATCATTAGATTGGTTTTATGACCTATTTACAAGTTATGTGATGGAAGTAGGCTTTATGACCTCTTTACAAGTTATGAGATGGAAGTAGAAACACATGTACATGTGCAAATTGAAAACCAACTAGGGTTTCATGAATTACAAATTGCATGCTATAGCCAGGGTTTAGAAGTTATGAAATGGAACTAGGGTTTTATGGCCTCTTTACAAGTTATGAGATGGAACTAGAAACACATGTACATGTACAAATTGAATACCAACTAGGGTTTCATGAAATACAAATTGCATGCTATAACTAGGGTTGAGAAGTTATGAGATGTAAGTAGGGTTTTATGACCTCTTTACAAGTCATGAGATGGAAGTAGAAACACATGTACATGTACAAATTCAAAACCAACTAGGGTTTCATGAAGTACAAATTGCATGCTATAGCTAGGGTTGAGAAGTTATGAGATGGAACTAGGGTTTTATGACCTCCTTACAAGTTATGAGATGGAAGTAGAAACACATGTACATGTACAAATTCAAAACCAACTAGGGTTTCATGAACTACAAATTGCATGCTATAGCTAGGGTTGAGAAGTTATGAGATGGAACTAGGGTTTTATGACCTCCTTACAAGTTATGAGATGGAAGTAGAAACACATGTACATGTACAAATTGAAAACCAACTAGGGTTTCATGAACTACAAATTGCATGCTATAGCTAGGGTTGAAAAGTTATGAGATGGAACTAGGGTTTTATGACCTCTTTACAAGTTATGAGATGGAAGTAGAAACACATGTACATGTACAAATTGAAAACCAACTAGGGTTTCATGAACTACAAATTGCATGCTATAGATATGGTTTAGAAGTTATGAGATGGAACTAGGGTGTTATGATCTCTTTACAAGTTATGAGATGGAAGTAGAAACAGATGTACATGTACAAATTGAAAATCAACTAGGGTTTCATGAACTACAAATTGCATGTTATAGCTAGGGTTTAGAAGTTATGAGATGGAACTAGGGTTTTATGACCTCTTTACAAGTTATGAGATGGAACTAGAAACACATGTAGATATACAAATTGAAAACCAACTAGGGTTTCATGAACTACAAATTGAATGCTATAGCTAGGGTTTAGAATTTATGAGATGTAACTAGGGTTTTATGACCTCTTTAGGTTTGAATATCAAATTATATCGGTTAGTATCCTTTAAGTAGAAACCAAAAGGCCATATACCTAGTCTATGCACATACATGAAATAAAATGAATAGGGTTGAACATGGATCACAAGTGGAAGGTCACATGCATGCATGACTTAGAAGTAAAAACACATGTACATGAATAACAATAAAAACCAACTAAGGTGCTTATGGCCTCTTTAGGTTTATATCATTAGATTGGTTTTATGACCTATTTACAAGTTATGAGATGGAACTAGGGTTGTATGACCTCTTTACAAGTTATGAGATGGAACTAGAAACACATGTATATGTACAAATTGAAAACCAACTAGGGTTCATGAAATACAAATTGCATGCTATAACTAGGGTTGACAAATTATGAGACGGAACATGAATCAAAATGAATAGGATAAAATTAAGATACTTATGTGAACTATTTAATCTCATTGTCAATTGAAATAATTAGTATAGAGTTAGTATGTATGTTATGTTAGTATGGTATGGTATGGTATGGTATGATGTTAATGTATGGAATTTAGGTAGTTTATGGTATGGTTATGATATAACTAGGGTTTCATGAAATATTTAGGTTTAGATCATTATATTGGTTAGTATGATTTAAGTAGAAACCAAAAGGCCATATACCTAGGCTATGCACATACATGAAACAAAATCAATAAGGTTGAACATGGATCACAAGTGGAAGTTCACATGCATGCATGACTTAGAAGTAGAAACACATGTATGATGGTAGTGGTATGGCTATGATGTTATGATGTTAGTGTTATGATGTAGTGTATGGTATGGTTATGATGTTAAAGAGTTGATGATATCCATAATGTTAAAAATTTGATGATAGTTGAATTTAGGTACTTGTATGGTATGGTTATGGTTATGGTGTCCAGTGATTATCTCCCATGACTTACTTCATGGTTACTTGATCTTAGTTGGATGAGTCATAAATTATTCCTTGAAGTATTGGAAATATTCATAAAGTCAGTATGCTATGTCATGATAAGGTCTATAATATCATAATATCACATAGGTAAACCACACATTATCATTTTAATTAAACACGTACTTAATGAAAGACATAGTTAAACATATCTGAAAGGAATATAATAAATATCATGTTCCAAAATCAAGTCAACCATATGTATAAATTTGAACCTTGCTTTATATTATATACATACAAATAATGTTACAAAAATTGGCATGCCACATGGCCATAATACAAAATAGTGGATCAAAATGTACATCTGTTTGTATACAAACAAAACGTTACATGTATGTATCCCCCCTATACATTTATTCTATTTATCCCCCCTTTCACTGCCATTGTCAATGTCTTCTGAGAAGTCTATCTTTCTTTTCTGACTGATCAGTGGTGATAACTAACGATGAACAAGAGGGACAGATCTCATTTGCGAAGATTGTAGACAAACCAAAATTTATAAAGTTAATTTACCAACCTATAAAATTATATGTACATTTTTTCAAATTCCAAACCAATATAACATTTTTACTTACTATATGTGAGTAATTTATGGTGGGTCATGGTGCCTCACTAGTAGCAACCCTGATTGGGTTCTCTTCAAGCACCATTTGCTCACTATCAAGTTGCATATATATATATATATATATCAATGTCAGAAAATCAATGGGTGCACGAAAAACATACTTGCATGTGCAAATAAAACTATACTACATGGAGGGACAATGACTTTTTCAAAGAAAGAGAGACATACATGTACGTTGGGGAGGGAAAGGTGGGTGAGCGATGACCCTGATTGGGTTCTCTTCAAGCACCACTCGCTCACTATCAAGCTGCATAAAATAATATATATGTCAATGTCAGTATATCAATGGGGGAAATAAGTAAAAAGATACTTGCATGTACAAAAAGCAAGATAAGAAAGATAAGCAATATATAAATATACCTAGGGGTGGTGAAGAGGTGTGTAACCAGTGGGTCGAACAACTCACAACAAGCTAAAAGGATTTCTATATGCATTAGTGAAGAAGGCCATTTGGTGGACATCATAATCAAAATTATGTTCCTACATACAAAAGGATAAAGATACAATTAAACAATTTCAAATAATTATTTAAAAGTACATGTTGAATCATTAAAAAAACAATTAAAAGAAAGCGAGACATAAACATACCTGGTGGGGGGTCAGAGGTGGGTCACCAACAAATTCAATTTGGAGCTCTTCAAGCATCATTGCGTCACTAGAATCCTATATAAAGTAACATATGTCAATGTCAAATAATAAAAATAAAACAAGACATATATACTACATGGACAAAAAATGATGTTTTCAAAGAAAGCGAAACATACATGTACCTAGGGGGGAGAGGTGGGTCACCAACAACCTAGATTTGGTGCTCTTCAAGCACCACTAGCTCACTAGATGCTTGCATAAAGTAACATATGTCAATGTCAGCAAATACAAATAAAATGAGACATATACTACATGGACAGAAAATGATGTTTTCAAAGAAAGAGAAACATACATGTACCTGGGGGGGGGGAGAGGTGGGTCACCAACAACCTGGATTTGGTTCTCTTCAAGCACCATTGGCTCAATAGATGTCTGCATAAAGTAACATATGTCAATTTCAAATAATACAAAGAAAATGAGATATATACAAGATGGACAAAAAATGTTTTTTTCTAAGAAAGCGAAACATACATGTACCTGGGGGGGGAGAGGCGGGTCCCCAATCAAAAAGGTCGTTCCGCTAGCATATATATCATGCTATGTAACAAAACATAAACATACAATTAGAAAATTTCTAATAATTAAAAGCATACAAGTTGAATTATTAAAATCATACTTAAAAACATAATTAAAATAATACCCATGTCTGGGAATATTCCCTTACACGCACGGGACTTGGTTGGGATTCCACAAACTCATCCTGCCCACCCTGCATAAAACATATTGTATCCATATTAGGATGTATTGAATGTTGCATTCTCTACTATATGTTAGAATAATCAACCCATAGTTACCTACCTTAGACATTAATTTTAATTATTTTTGTCTTATTACCTAGTTTCCTAGATTCCATTCTATGCTAGTTGCCTTCTACAAGTCCTAGAAGTCAACACATGCTAAAAATGAGTCATGGAGCGCTTGGAAAACATCCTAGAAACAAAATTTAGCATGTATGCTTTATTCCAGATCCTCTAAAGTGCATATCTGCATTTTCTGAAAAGTTGCCTTGTTTTATTCTGATTTAAGGCAAAAGGAAAAGCTAGACTAGGTGTAGTTGACTTGTTTTTTGCCCACATCATCCTCCTTCCTTTTCTCCAAATAAAATCATGTATGAGTTGTATTTCCATCCCTCTTTATCTTTCCCACTTGACTTAGCAAATTCGTGAACATCTTCATAGATTTGGAAACTGCTTTATGCACCTATGGAGGATTTGACTAGATTTAGTAAGTCTACTTTTTGACTATTTCGAATGGAATATTTATGCATTCTATTCTATAATGTAATGATATATTGTAGAATCCTATTATTTCACAAGGTTGGATATTGTACACTTATTGAATACAGATCAGTGTTATGCTCCAATTTTAGTCTCCTTTGGTGTGAATTTTGCATGTTTGATTAGCAATTTTGTGAGTGTAATTGTTCTATCTCTTGGGTTCAATTTCCACATGGTATAAGAGCCTTTGTAGATCGATTTCTCTCCTTCCTTATTACTATTGCAGGTTCAACATCTTGATTGGGAGCGCATTCTGCTGACTGGAGGGCACAGTTTCTTAGCTATGACCAATCTCAAAAGATCATCTTGACTCCATTCAATTTCTTTGAGTGGAAAGTTGATATGGAGATATTGTTGAGAGAAAAAGGTCTCTACAGGGTAACTATGGCAACAGAGGGAGATCCCAATGCTGCTACAGAGAAAATTAAATGGCTCAACAAAAGGGATGAGGCCTATGGTCTTTTGTGTCTGAGCATTTCAAGAGACCTCCTCTTCCATCTTGATGGATTGACATCACCTAATGAAGTGTGGGAGAATATAGAAGAGATTTTTGGAAAGACAGATGAGATCAAAGGAAATCAAATCGAGAATGAGCTAATCTCCTTGAGTCCTAGTAGATTCGAGTCATTGCAACTCTACTTTTCCAAGTTTAAGGCCCTTGTTTTGCAGTTGAAACAGTGTGGGATCGAAAAGAAGAAAGAGCAACTAGTTTTGGCCATACTTTCTAAGCTTGGTCCTGACTATTCAGTGTTTGTTTCAACCTTCCATGCCACCAAGTTGATAGCTCGTTCCTGGAAGATGCCTAAGCTTGCAGAATTCATGGAATCTTTCACATAGGAGCAAGATAAGTTGGTGATGATGGGAACCATCAAACCTTCCAAAGACCAAGCTTTGGTTGCTGGAGATTCAAAGGTGGATTCAAAAAGCAAGAAAAATATAAAAAGCCACCTAAGTAAAAGAGAGATAAGAACAAGTCTCAAGAGGAGCCCCAAGGTTCCAAGAAGAACTCCCAGAAGAAGAAGAAGAACAAAGGATAAATGAACAAGTGCTCATACTGCAATAAGGGCTATCATCCTGAGAGCTCTTGTATGAAAATTCAAATTGACATGTTGACCCAACTCCTGGAGAAGAATAACATCTCCCTTTCTGATTGCTCAAAGAAGATGGAAAGAGGATCAAATTCAGAGGACAGAGAGAGAGTAAATTCCTTGGTTGCTGGCACATCAAGCTCACCTAGCTTCATCATAGACTCTGGAGCTTCTAGACATATGGTTTCAACAAAAGAGATATTCTCCTCTCTTGACATGTCAAAAGGTCCACCAATAGTTTTGGAGGATGACTCTGACAGTTTGGGGAAGGGAAGGATTGATCTTGACCATGGTAAGTTCAATAATGTGTTGTATGTTCTAGGTCTTGCCTCTAATCTCTTGTCAATGTATTATATGACTCATACTGGGTCTCCAAAGAAGGTCATATTCTCCCCTGATGATGTTGAAATCACCGAGATTTCAAATGGTAAAGTCATAGCAAAAGGTGTTGCATTTCACACTTCGAAGGTATACAAGTTTTCCCATTTTCTACGGGTGATTCCATGAAGATGGGTAACACTTTTTGGCCAAATTTGGCGATGAAAACCTGATTTTTTACTCATGTGCTAGATAGAAGCCCTCAAAAC
>LPNX010202647.1:0-18487 GCA_001517045.1 Pseudotsuga menziesii
TATATATATATATATATATATATATATATATATAAGGAAAAGAAGAATGGTCAGGGAGTCTTGAGTTCGATAAACGTAGCCCTGGCCTTGTCTTAAACGATTCGTGTGTCACCATATTTTAAAATATGATATCTACCTATTTAAATTCAAAATATATTGAAGGCATGATCTAAAAGCCTTCAATCTCGTAACCTTCACCAAAGGGTTGAAGTGTTATAAAAAGAACCGAGGGGAAAACAATCCAATAATAATGGTTAAGAGACATATATATGAAAACGGATATACAAAGGCATGATTTATGCAATAGCAGAAAATATATATATATGAAATAAATTACATAGTGAGAGAAGTGGAACAAAGTTATAGCTTTAATGCTTGCGGCAACACTATATAATGGTTGAGTATGGAAGTGGAAATAAATTATATAGTGAGAGAAGCGGAACAAAGTTATAGCCTTTATGCTTGCGGCAACACTATATAATGGTTAAGTATGGAAGTGGAAAACACCATATAGTAAATATATATATATATATAAATATTAAATATCCGGCTAAATTCCATACACATATATATGTACATTATTTAACCGTTATAGAATGAATGTAATGTCCCCCTTAGCCCCTGGATGCCAATACATGCGGAAAAGGGGAGAGTTGTTTTTTTCTTTTTCTTTTTATTACTATAAAGAGGTCCAACTTACTAGCGGCAAACATTACAAGATATTTTCTATCCAATGTGTCAACCATGTGGAAACAGTCATTTAAGAATCATTCGCAACATGTCATCTTCATAATGCCCTGGAAAGGACTTGTTCTGCAACCATATAATAATAAATTAATAGTGACAAATTTATTATCTTTTCATCTATACCACAGGATCACATGTACAGAAAGTTTCATGACGGGAGTAAAAGATTGAGACACATCACACAGAGAGAAAAATTCAGACACCTCACACAGAAACCCTTATAGTTGTTCTCCTTATAAGTACAATGACCCTGTGTAACATACCTCTTAGAACTCGACACCATTAAGAGTGAAAATGTAACATGCCTAGATCAGCAAGAGCAAGAATAAGAGATTGAAAGACTAATTATACCTTTTACACAACCATCCTGCAAAGTATTAGCTGGCCAAACATATTTCGGACCTATCGCGGTAACGTCATGAATCAATTGCCATAAGGTTGATTGTTACAAAATGTTTCTTAAGATTAATAACAACATAAGCTTAATCTGTCAGGAGAGGGTCCTTATGCAATGTTTCCAGCCCTTATCCCTCATAGTTCAACCACCTACCCTATCAAATTGTTGAATTAATTGATCGTCATAGGATTAAATTGTTCACATCAAATAGGCGAGCTTCCTTTGTATTTAAAATGCTGTTTGTGAACACCTCCACTATTTTCCATCATCAATTCATCATCATTACTAGGAAAGAGGAATTAAATTAGTAGAGCATCCAGAGAAGAAGAAAAACACATACACACAATGTAGAATACCTCTGCGTACCTTAATACATTAAGGAAATGTGTTTGCTAATTGGATGTCTGCAAAAATACGATTATTAACATCTTCCACTAATAACCCATTGTATCACATCATCATCATGAAGAAAAAGGTAAACATGCTGAACATAATATCACAAAAAGAGACAACCATATTCACGTGGTTCACCTCATCCACGAGGCTACGTCCACCAAAATCTCAGGCCATGTAATATTTATTCAAAATAACAAATTACAATCTGAAACAATCTCTTTTCCATCTTTTCTATGGAACCTCATAGAGCATTTCTAAGGTATTCAACCTATATCCGCTCTATCTAAGACACTTTGTCTTAGATTTCCATCATATCCGAAAAACATGCACACCAATCGGGTGCATTCTTAGATACTAATATCTTTTAAAAACAATTGATACATTTCAGTGTATTGTCCTGGTCCAAAACAGGTAATCGTCGGTGGCATTCCAATGTGTGGATATATTTTTAAAAATATATAGGAAAACATGGCACCGTTTTTATAAATGCCTTTATCAGGTCATTCTTCACCGGAAGAGTTGCTGTATAAATATTCAAGTATTCATATTGAAGCCTTTCAAGAAACAGTTTTTTAACATTCCAGAATTCTATCTAGACATTATCAAACAGACTATAGATGAGAACCCATTCAAAACATTCTGTGTCGAAGGCCATACAAGTCACTTGGAAATCAAAAGATATGATATAATCATCAACCATTAGGGATAAAACATTAGGGTTAAATCCGAATGCAAACTCAGTCTAGACATACAAAATCGTAGCCTGTTTTATGTGCAAAAACATGAATGCGAACTCAGTCTGGAAATACAAAATCGCAGCCTGTTTTATGTGCAAAAAACATCAATGGGGTTTTATGTGCAAAAAACATCAATGCGAACTCAGTCTAGAAATAAAAAATCACAGGTTGTTTTTTGTGCAAAAAACATGAATGCGAACTCAATCTGGAAATACAAAATTGCAGCCTATTTTATGTGCAAAAACATGAATGCAAACTCAGTCTGGAAATACAAAATTGTAGCCTATTTTATGTGCAAAAAACATGAATGCGAACTCAGTCTGGAAATACAAAATCACAGCCTGTTTTATGTGCAAAAACATGAATGCGAACTCAGTCTGGAAATACAAAATCGCAGCCTGTTTTATGTGCAAAAATCATCAATGCGAACTCAGTCTGGAAATACAAAATTGCAGCCTGTTTTATGTGCAAAAAACATCAATGCAAACTCAGTCTGGAAATACAAAATCGCAGCCTGTTTTATGTGCAAAAACATGAATCCATCTAACTGCAAACTCCGCTTAGAGTTCAGGTTCAAAACAATTAACTCAAATTGTAGACTTGGAAAACATCAAAAGAGTTCAGAAAGAGACCATTCATCACAAAAACAAATAGCATGAATCCATTCATGGAATCACAGCGAGACTTAGATCCGCATTAATAAGATGCGCTCGTACATTGGAATAAATCACACTCATGTCCAAATCGACTAGCAAAGAAGGTAAATCGCCCATACTCACGATATAATCACATACCCTCAGACTCTAATAAAATAGCATCCGCAATACTTAAATACCTGAGATAAAGCATTTAAATCAGAACAGTGTAGATCGGTTCAGGTTCTATATCGCACACCATAAGGATATAATCGCATACCCTCAGACCTTAATACATCCACGATATTTAAAGATCTGAGATAAAGCATTTAAATCAGAACAGTGTAGATCAGTTCAGGTCTTATCGCACACCTTCAGGATATAATTGCATACAATCATGATATAATCGCATACCCTCAGACCCTATCATAGAGCAAACGAATCATGGGAATTACCCAATGAGGGAGAGCATACAAATCTCTTTCAAATGCAGAGCATGCAGTGGAGTCGTCTAAAACTAAGGTCTCGATTTTGTGAATCGAAAAAGTAAAGCCCCTTGCACATGCAGGAGGAAAAATAATAAGCCTAGTTCAACAGATCATACCTCACTTGCAGCCATTGGTAGAACGCTTCTCTGGGTTCCACCATGCTTGATCGCTGAGATATAAGGTAGAGTCATGTTGCAAGGTCTACCTCACGCTTGAATCATTGAGAAAATTATGGTAGAGCCATTTCATAAGGTCTACCAGGAAAGGGTCTCTCGCCTAGCTAACTCAAGGAAGGAATTCCATCCTTCCTCTTCAACCAGCATTCTCATTTTTCTTAAACGTGACATCAAATGAGCCGACCCCCCTTTCTCCCCTTCAACAGCCCGGATTTATCCTTCCCAAAACCCTAGAGTTACCATGGTTGGTGCTTGCAGATTCCCGTAACGCCTCCATAATGGGCATTCAGTCAGGGTAAATAATTTAATGCCTCCAGAATTTGGGGACCTTAAACTAGGGCCTTCCAGAGCATCCCGAGCAACTTAAAAATAGCTGAAAGAAAAATCAGCACTAAAGTCTCCTTAATATTCGACCCAAAAACCAAGCCCTTTGGATAACGCCTTCTTATAAACCGGGCTGGAATCACATGGTATGTAATCATATGCCGTAAATCTTCTGCTAACATTTTCTTTTGTGTTCTGTATATCAATGCCTCCTATATACATTTATTTTCCATTTCTCATCTATTATAATAATAATGAAAAGAATTATCATTATTTCTCTCCTTCGATGGAGAGGTACGAATAAGTCCACAACATTTGCATACGTTTTTATTAAAGCCAAAATAGTCAAAATAGAGATCGTTCCTTTATCTTGGGAAGTATTAAATGAGTATAAAAATATATATCAAAACTTGGAGTTAGCTGTTATGATTAAAGTTATTCGTTGAATCCATGGAGAAACCGGCATTCCTAACAAATTGGACTTTTTCGTAATCGACAATATAAATAAATGGTAATGTATAATCAAAAGAGAGGTTTGTTCCCTAAAGCGAGACAGCTTACTCTCTTTCTTCTCAGAATATTCAATAGACACTTAGAGTTTAAACACAAACATATATATACATGCCAATTAGAGTGGATCGATGTATATATATATATATATATACTTGCTATTTTTCCATTTATGTATGTACATGTAGATCTACTATTATATGTATTCCCTACATAAATTGTACTTAAGTAACATTGTATCCTTAGGAGTTCAACTTACCATGTATCTCATAAATACATATTCATGACAAATATATATATATATATATATATATATATATATATTGTTATTCTCCATTATTATATATGTACAGGTAGTTCTACTATTATATGTATGCTCTACATATAATGTTTTTAAGTATCATTGTACCCTTAGGAGTTCAACTATAATGGATCTCATATATACATGCCAAATATATATGTATATATATTTGTTATTTTCCATTATTATGTATGTAGTGTTCTACATGTAACATGTTTATGTCTGCATGCGACTTGTTTCGTTTTCTATATTTATTAGGTGTAGTCGCTCTTAGGTCTTCAAGGTGCGAGGGGACGTTACAATGAATAACCCTATTAATGGAGTCTGACTCTATCATGTGTAATAGCCAGCGTTTTAGGAAATGTTACCGAATAGTAGTCACCAATTTAGGGGGGGCGCTACCATCTTTAGTATTTAAAATTTTCAGCAGCGTAGATTTTGGAGACGTTATGTTACCCTGACTGATAGTTGCCGATTGGGGAGAAATTTTCTGAATTCATAAGAATTAATGGTGGAAGCGTTAAGGGTTTTGGAGAAGTTATTTTTATATACTGTTAGGCGCGTTTTCCTGGCAGGGAGAATTGCCGGGGAACATAACGGAGGTCGAATCCAGAGAGAAGCTGCGTTTTCTGTCTAGGGCAAGGCTTTCATTCAAGAACTCTTTCAGCATTTGGATTCCAACGTGAGTAGTCGATAGTCAGCCAGGAATGGCTTTGGATTTCGGTAGCGAAGAGAGGTACATCTTTTAAGTTTTAAGATAGATAATTTTATCAGTTTTAACTAGGACGTGTGGTTGCATTCTTAAGTGAATCAATTATATGATTGACTTACACGATTGCTGGTGAAAATTCCATCCTGTTCAATAAACCGTTTGTTAACCAGAACTTTTCTTAAGAATTACAGCTACCTCGTTTTCTTTGTTCCATACTATCCACCTGCATGGGAGCATAATCCTCAACTGGTATACCATAGAAATGTTGCGCTGCGATTGAGCTAGAAGGGTTTCCACGCAGTCTATATGCGTTTGTATGGTATGCACCCACTGAAAAATATCAGTGGGGAACATGGCATGTTTTAACCGCAAACTGTTAATTATCATGGGATTTGGGTTTCTTGGTAGAGAACTAGAGGGAATATTAAAGGAAAATCCCTGTGAGTTCATTACCATTAAAACCGTACTTTATCCCGGCCTCAAGGTAAACGTCTGTGTATTAGATCCGGATACGATGGATTCGCTGCATTTTTGTAGCCGTTCTTGTGTGTGGTGATGAATGAAGTTTTGCGTTGGTTATATGTTTTTGAGCTTGCTGGTATAAACAGGTTGCCGTAGCTAATTTTGAATTTCGGTAGTAAGACCCCCAACTTTTTCCATAGGACACATACCAGCATTTTTGTAGACGCGGGCTAGTATTGGGTCACATTCCCCAATAGCGTTTCCAGAGCTAACATCTAGGAGCTATGCCTTTCTCCCACTCAGCGTGTATGCATTTGTGGTTTGAGTTTCAGGTGCATTGGAGTCTGTTAATTATTACGCAATCTGTAGGGTTGTAGCAAGGTTTTCATCCCCAGCACTAATTTTTGGTACGACCGCAACTGCTGATTGTTTCGAGTTCCTTAACATTTATTATTTAGGGCAGTTGCTGTTATTGGCTTACAATGATCTGTTTCCCTAGGATCCATTAAATCCTCTGTTGCTGTTCATTATACTTATGAACTCCTTGAAAATAATTGCATGACAATATAAAGTTATGGAGGGTAATGTTATGAGCGAAGGTAAGAGAGGAAAGAGGGCAACATGTAGTCTTTAATATTGATCAAATAGTTGTGATTGTTTGTGAAATGCATACAAATGTTTATATGATGAAAGTTCGCAGGGAATATATTTTTGTGGCATTTACTACCCTTGAAATTGAAGGGAACTTGTTTTATTAACTTTGGGTTGTTTTTTGATAGTCAAGGCTTACATAATTGATGTAGACAAGAGATTGTTAAAGCATCAAACTTTAGAATGGAGGCTATGCCTTGTTTTGTTTGTGTAGAATTCCCTACTTGTGCGGATAGTGTGGGAATGACTTAGAAAGGCTCCCTAGGGAGGAGATCATGATTATAACCAAAAAAATGTTTTGCAATATTTGTATTGCGAAATGTTCCTTAATAATATAAATGTCACTCAATGTGACTGTTTGGTGGACGTAGCCCAGGGACTTGGGTGAACCACGTAAATTTGTGTCTGTCTCATTTTCTTGTGTTTGAATGTATTCTTTTCCTTATTTTGTTTATGTGTGTGTGATGCTATTCTACCACCTTGCAAATGGATTTTGTTACCGTAGAATCAATAAAACTATTATGATCAGTTTGTTTTTGCACTTAGTGGTGTGTTAAATGCATTAGATGATGAAAATGCTTGCAGTTCCCGACCAAGGTAAAAAGTGTTGTACTATGATAAGGAATTGATGGCAGGTCACTGATAACATTTGTCAGAATCTAATTAACATGTGGATGATGGAAGACTGAAAAGAAAAATTATGCTATGATTATGCTTTTGATGTTTTCATTAGCCGAAATGAATAACACCCTGACTCGGCACCTTTAATGATAGGTAATTTATGATTAAAATTAGAATGCAGCATATGAATGATATTTTGCGTCACATAACTTTATGTTAGTATTGATCAGAATTTTAGAGCAAGTGCACATTTATTGTGTTCTAAATTACCAAACTAATCCCTTCATGGCCAAGCTAATTCCTAAGGGATAGTCAGAGAAATGAAATGCATAAATGATTGTGTCAAAGATTAGGCATTTATATGAATGGATGTGGCATGAATAAATGCAATGTCGCATGTACCTCGTGAGAGCTAGATGAAATTATAGAGTCTTTTAGAGGAAGCATTGGTTGGTGTACTTGGGAAGAAGGTTTTAACTTTCTTGTATTGTTTATTAAGGTTGGGGAATGTTACAGGATTCAATGGTATGTTTGTTTCCTGCATGGGGAAATGGTTGTAAATTATCACATGATTGCGTTGCATTACGGGTGGTTTGACATATTTCGAATTTAATTTAAGATACTTCATTAAAATGTCATTTGATGAAAGAAAAGTATTCCACTAACATGTTCTATTCACTTGTGGTAACAGTAATAAACAAAACATTTACCCTTTTTAACACAATCGACATTGAGGTATAAGAGGTACCTTACATATGGTATCAGAGCAAGAGTTGAAACACTTGGGCCTAGTTGGGCTCAAAATGCTCCTACATGTTTTATTTTGGAACTACATGTCTACTGACCTTGGAGTTGTGCAGGGGAGGATGGAACATTAGCTCAAAATCACAATGAAGATGATCCATTACCTTGTGAGTTCAATATGAGATCCGACCATGTAAGTACACAAGTATCTGGTTATTCTCTTGCTCACTTACGAATATGTTTACAACTAGCTAAGATGATTGCTTCGTCTCTATTTGGGTTTCCCCAATAGAATTTAAAGAGGTATAGAAGTCTTCTTGGTCAAACTCATGGTCGTCGAAAGTTCTATAGTAGTTCCTATTATAATAGTAATGTGGGATTTGAAATTCATAGTTGAATTGGTTGTAAATGAATTGATATGTGTGGAAAAATTGCGATTGGTTACACAGTAAATAATGTTGTTAGAAAATAGCATTAAAAGGGTTACCTATTTACCTAAAGAGCTAATGCTGATTGAATATTGATTGTAAGTCCTCCCTACTTGATAAGGGGTTCATTAATTGTAAATGTAAGTTGTTCATCAAAATATACTCCAAGTCGTAGATGTATTCAGGTTGGGGATTACAGTTATAGGTACATAACCTACATACATAACTCACCTGAGTCCCTTGAGGATAGCAAGGCAGCTATTAAAATGGAAACCTAATAAGATGATTGCTTAGGAGTAACTATATGAGATTATCCTCAAAACTATCACGCATAGTAAAAAGATTTAAACATCAGTTAAGCAATGCTAAAAGCATATGTTGTACTGTCGAGTCTATACAAGTACAAACTTTATTAAATAAATGTTAGGAATACTAACATTGAAGCACCTCTTTACGCTTGGGGTTGCATGTGAAAACATGAACAAATAAATTCCACAAAGGCATATGGATGATCCACTCATCGTAACATGTTGGGTGGTTTGATGACAACCATGTCACACATCTGATCTAGGTTTGTTTTACATTGAAAGGTGTGATCCCTTTGTAATTCTCCTTGGGCATTAGCACTATTGAAGAATTGCTTTGCTATCTAAATGATCGTGTATTGAAAGTAAATGTTGTGAGTCCTCCAACAACTTTGCATTCAACATTCGTATCATTTGTTTCATATCTGATTTTATTTCCCATTGAAATTTGCTGGATAACATTTGAAATTGCTGCTGATATATGAAATCCATTGACCTTGTGGTTGAGTATTGAAATAGGAATCCTTATTTGGCTTCCAAATTTAATCGGGTATCAATTCTAATTTTGTTTGCTGAAATCTGAGTTATTGGTGAGTTATTATTTTGACACTTAATCTCCTCCCTTGCGATGTGAATATTAAGGATCTAATTTAATGCTTAAAGAATGCTTGACACATCTCTTCACCTGGTATTAAAATGGAGGATTGGAAGTTGATAATGATTTTTGTGGTAATAAATTCAGTAATATAGGTATTGAAGTTTTGTTTTTTAAAACCCTATTGCTTGTTCACTAAAGTGACAAATATAAATGCAAGTCCCACAGTATCTCTTCTGAATCCGGACATTGTTGGATTGAGCATTGAAAATCCTTAAAGAGACAAATTGGCGAATGTACTTATTGATCTATGTTGATCTTGATAGGGATATTTTGGATATTGGTGAATGATGTTGTACATACTGAAATACTTTTGTATAGTTAGAAGTACCAGCGTCATAATTGCTAAAGTCATTGTGAATGTTCTAGGATTGGGTCCTTGTTCTTGGATTTGAGTTTTGATCTTGAACTGTCTTGTGTTTGATTAGCCCATGGATGGTACTTTCATTTTTGGGTATTGATCTAGTAGACAAATAGACTATTTGTTGGATTGCTATCATATGTCTATTGTATATTCTAGCAAGAACCCTAGAGTTGGTTCTAGTGCTAGATTGAAGGATCTTGTTGGTAATCTAGTGATTAAAAACCATTAAGAATTTGATAACATTATTGTTGCTTGGATGATGTTAAGATTGGAATTTTAAGAGCTTATATGGATTTGATGTTAAAAATATATGAATGCGGTATAATGTTACATGCTAACATGGCAGGATAGGCCAGGAACATTATCGGTTGGAGCCGACCGTTAGAAAATATTTGTTGACATAGATAAGGAGGTTAAGTATGGGTGTTGTTTTACTTACTATAATTGTCGAACCTCGATTTTTCTTTTTTCCTGTAAACTAGGGCTAATGGTTGATGATGTTGTTGTTGCATCCTAACATTGCAGGCTTCGCCGAGATTATGACCATTCCTACATCAAAGTACATGATGGTATATAAATCTTCCTGTGTATGTAAGTTATGCCCAATTACTCAAAAAAAGGAGTAAGGAGTATTTTTTTTTTTTTTGCTTGTTTACAAGGATATGTAACTCGTGGATGACAATTAAAAAAAAATCAATGCAAATTATGAAAATTGATTATTGCAATTTTGGGTTATCAATGAATGCTTTGACTGACTATGTAAGTTGATTCATGAACCGGGACAATGACAATAAATTCATGAAAGAACCATGGAGTGTGCGTTACTATAATCAAGGTTAAAATTCATACAAATACGAACAAGGAAAAATTATGGATGCAGTGTGAGCACTGTGTTGTTAGGAAAGTGATTGTCGCATGAGCACACTGGTGTTAGGCATATATGCTGCTGGAGCACAATGGTGTTAGGCAAGTGATTGCTGCATGAGGACATTGGTGTTAGGCATATGGTGTGGCAAAAGACCTAGGCAAAAAAAAATTGGAAATATGGAAAGACAGGACGCTGTCTGATGTCACTGAGGAAAATAACCTCAGAATCATTGTAAGTCCACACCAGAAAAGGAAAAAGAAACTCAAAGGGAGTTTGGAAAAAAAACAAAATGAGCATAAAAACATGTTAAATGACTTTTCCAAAAGACGGTTACATTGCTTAATGTGAAAAATGGTTCCTCAGGTAGAGGACGACCTAATTGACCAAATATTGGAGATAAAACTAATGGGAAAGGGGTAGGAATCATGTTTTATTTTCGTTATGAAAATGATTGGATATCATGGAATAAAGGAACACCAGAAAATTGCAGATTGTTACAAGGAAAAAGGGATCTATAGATCTTGTTGAATTGAATTACAATTTTGAACATGAATTACTAAGTAAAAAAAAATTTGGGCTAGACCCGAACCTTGTGCAGGAGATTGCAAGTATTGAACGATGGGGACTTGAGAAGTACCAAAGGATCTCCAGGATTCAGAATGAAGAGATGAAAAGAAGAAAAGATGACGAAGAAAAGAAGGAAAGTTGGTCAAAGAAAATGTTGGAACACCGAGGACGGTGTTATCTTAAGGGGGGAAGGATGTAACATCCCTCTTAAACCGCCTCTAAATATTTTGTAAATTCTGAATGTATTTGTTCTTTGGTGAGTAGCTCAAGGCCAAGGCCCCACCAGCAGAACCATGTATGTTAGCTGATAATATTTCCTAAGCTATAGAACGCGAGACTGGGACACGAGTTAAACATTAGACAGCCAAGCCCACTAGGGAAGGTAAAACCGTGAATGGATCCGTGGGAAGAAGAGTGAATGTCTTCTTTCAATGACAAAGGGTTTAAATGTCATCCTAGGTTGAAGTAAGCCTAGGTGGACTAACTGACATGCTGGTTCTTTTGAGTTAATACCCCCGCCTGCCTCGATATATGGTTCGCCAAAAAAAAAAAAACCTATGTTTTTCAGGACACCACGACTTGGTACTTAAGCTAATATGATCAAGCCGAGATCGAAGGAGTTGCACCCGGTTTAGCATCAACATAGAATACTTAAGAGTTGGACATAGCTCGATGACGGGAAACTAAACCACGAGGGAAAAACTCAAAAATAAAAAAGGGATTATATATATATATATATATATATATATATATAAGGAAAAGAAGAATGGTCAGGGAGTCTTGAGTTCGATAAGTGTAGCCCTAGCCTTGCCTTAAACGATTCGTGTGTCACCATATTTTAAAATACGATATCTAGCTATTTAAATTCAAAATATATTGAAGGCATGATCTAAAAGCCTTCAATATCGCAACCTTCACCAAAGGGTTGAAGTGTTATAACAAGAACCGAGGGGAAAACAATCCAAGAATAATGGTTAAGAGACATATATATGAAAACGGATATACAAAGGCATGATTTATGCAATAGCAGAAAATATATATATATATGAAATAAATTACATAGTGAGAGAAGCGGAACAAAGTTAAAACTTTAATGCTTGCGGAAACACTATATAATGGTTAAGTATGGAAGTGGAAATAAATTATATAGTGAGAAATAAATTATATAGTGAGAGAAGCAGAACAAAGTTATAGCGTTTATGCTTGTGGCAACACTATATAATGGTTAAGTATGGAAGTGGAAAACACCATATAGTAAAGATATATATATATATATATATATATATTAAATAGCTGACTAAATTCCATACACATATATATGTACATTATTTAACCGTTATAGAATGAATAACCATATTAATGGATTCTGACTCTATCATGTGTAATAGCCAGCATTTTGGGAACTCTTACTGGATAGTAGTCACCAATTTAGGGGGGGCGCTACCATCTTTGGTATTTAAAATTTTCAGCAGCGTAGATTTTGGAGACGTTATGTTACCCTGACTGATAGTCGCCAATTGGGGAGAAATTTTCTGAATTCATAAGAATTAATGGTGGAAGCGTTAAGGGTTTTGGAGAAGTTATTTTTATAGACTGCTAGGCGCGTTTTCCTGACATGGAGAATTGCCGGGGAACAGAACGGAGGTCGAATCAAGAGAGAAGCTGTGTTTTCTGTCTGGGGCAAGGCTTTCATTCAGGAACTCTTTCAGCATTTGGATTCCAACGTGAGTAGTCGATAGTCATCCAGGAATTGCTTTGGATTTCGGCAGCGAAGAGAGGTACATCTTTTAAGTTTTAAGATAGATAATTCTATCAGTTTGAACTAGGACGTGTGGTTGCATTCTTAAGCAAATAAATTATATGATTGACTTACACGGTTGCTGGTGAAAATTCCATCGTGTTCAATAAACCGTTTGTTAACTAGAACTTTTCTTAAGAATTACAGTTACCTCGTTTTCTTTGTTCTATACTATCCACCCGCATGGGAGGATCCTCCTCAACTGGTATACTACAGAAAGGGTGCACTGCGATTGAGCTGGAGGGGTTTTCACGCAGTCTATATGTGTTTGGATGGTATGCACCCCACTGAAAAATATCGGTCTGGAACATGGCCTGTTTTAACCGCAAACTGTTAATTATCATGGGATTTGGGTTTCCTGGTAGAGAACTAGAGGGAATATTAAAGGAAAATACCTGTGAGTTCATTACCATTAAAACAGTACTTTATCCCGACCTCAAGGTAAACGTCTGTGTATTAGATCGGGATACGATGGATTCACTGCATTTTGGTAGCCATGCTTGTGTGTGGTGATGAATGAAGTTTTGCGTTGGTTATATTTTTTTGAGCTTGCTAGTATAAACAGGTTGACGTAGCTGATTTAGAATTTTAGTAGTAAGACCCCCACCTTTTTCCATAGGACACATACCAGCATTTTTGTAGATGTGGGCTAGTCTTGGGTCATGTTCCCCAATAGCGTTTCCAGAACTAACATCCAGAAGCTATGGCTTCCTCCCACTCAGCGTGTATGCATTTGTGGTTTGAGTTTCAGGTGCCTTGGAGTCTGTTAATTATTAGGCAATATGTAGGGTTGCAGCGAGGTTTTCATCCCGAGCACTAATTTTTGGTATGGCTGCAACTGCTGATTGTTGAGAGTTCCTTAACATTTTTAATTTAGGGCAGTTGCTGTTATTGGCTTATAATGATCTATTTCCCTAGGATCCATTAAATCCTCTGTTTCTATTCATTATACTTATGAACTCCTTGACAATAATTGCATGACAATATAAAGTTATGGAGGGTAATGTTATGAGCTAAGGGAAGAGTGGAAAGAGGGCAACATGTAGTCTTTAATATTGATCAAATAGTTGTGATTGTTTGTGAAATGCATACAAATGTTTATATGATGAAAGTTCGCAGGGAATAGATTTTTGTGGCATTTACTACCCTTGAAATTGAAGGGAACTTGTTTTATTAACTTTGGGTCATTTTTTGATAGTCGGGACTTACATAATTGATGTAGACAAGAGATTTTTAAAGCATCAAACTTTAGAATGGAGGCTATGCCTTGTTTTGTTTGTGCAGAATTCCCTACTTGTGCGGATAGTGTGGGAATGACTTAGAAAGGCTCCCTGAGGAGGAGATCATGATTATAACCAAAAAAATGTATGGAAATATTTGTATTGCGAAATGTTCCTTAATAATATAAATGTCACTCAATGTGACTATTTGGTGGACATAGCCCAGGGACTTGGGTGAACCACGTAAATTTGTGTCTGTCTCATTTTCTTGTGTTTGAATGTCTTCTTTTCCTTATTTTGTTTATGTTTGTGTGATATTGTTCTACCACCTTGCAAATGGATTTTGTTACCGTAGAATCAATAAAACTATTATGATCAGTTTGTTTTTGCACTTAGTGGTGTGTTAAATGCATTAGATGATGAAAATGCTTGCAGTTCCCGACCGAGGTAAAAAGTGTTATACTATGATAAGGAATTGATGGCAGGTCACTGATAACATTTGTCAGAATCAAATTAACATGTGGATGATGGAAGAATGAAAAGAAAAATTATGCTATGATTATGTTTTTGATGTTTTCGTTAGCCGAAATGAATAACACCCTGACTCGGCATCTTTAATGATAGGTAATTTATGATTAAAATTAGAATGCAGCATATGAATGATATTTTGCATCACATAACTTTATGTTAGTATTGATCATCATTTTAGAGCAAGTGCACATGTATTGTGTTCTAAATTACCAAACTAATCCCTTCATGGCCAAGATAATTCCTAAGGGATAGTTAGAGAAATGAAATGCATAAATGATTGTGTCAAATATTAGGCATTTATATGAATGGATGTGGCATGAATAAATGCAATGTCTCCAGTACCGCGTGAGAGCTAGATGAAATTCTAGAGTCTTTTAGAAGAAGCATTGGTTGGTGTACTTGGGAAGAAGGTTTTAAATGTCTTGTATTGTTTATTAAGGTTGGGGAATGTTACAGGATTCAATGGTGTGTGTGTTTGCTGCATGAGGAAATGGTTTTAAATTATCACATGATTGCGTTTCATTACGGGTGGTTTGACATCTTTCGAATTTAATTTAACATACTTCATTAAAATGTCATTTAATGAAAGAAAAGTATTCCACTAACATGTTCGATTCACTTTTGGTAACAGCAATAAACAAAACATTTACCCTTTTTAACACAATCGATATTGAGGTATAAGAGGTACCTTACAATAAGGTAATTGCAATTGGCAAGTGGCAGACTCATTTAACAGACATATATCCCATATGCAAACAATTGGCATTTTATTATGTTAAATTGATACAACCTATTTTAAATTAATATATTTTAAAAACAAAGATAATAATCATTGTAAATCCAAAGAAAATATTATGTTTAATGTTATTCTACTTAATACCCCTGAATTCCACTCACTTTGGTTCTCTTTTCTTTGTCAAATAAATGCGCCAAAAGATAGGAGTGGTCTTCGATGTATGCAGACCATAATGGCTCCAATTTAGTTCTTAATTTTAACCCCTCTTTAGAGGATAACTCAGCCAACATCTAGGTGCAAGAACTACAATACTTCACAATTCTTCGAAATTGGAAATTGTGTGATTGTGCCATGCACTCTCGACAGAGCGAGGGTAACATTTTGTTTACATGTCTATTTGCATCCCTTCATTGATTGTTTTTTTTTTTTATAATTATACTTAATACATATATAATAGGGTTACTAATACTACGTTGAAATATATTTTATGGAAACAAAGTTATGCAAATAATTTTTATTGGAAGGCCACTCACATGTTTTTTACATGTCTATTTTTAAGGTGTTCCTTTTCATTAATTTTTTTTATATAATTATACTTAATACATATATATAATGAAGTCACTAATAATATGTTTAAATATATTTTTATGGGAAAAAATTTATGAATAAACTTTATATTTATATTTTTAGATGGAAATATGTCAATACATTACATTTTTATAAAATCAATGTCATTTTTTTAACTATGTTTAGATTACATAATTCATACATTTATATCAAATCAAGTTATGTTTAGATTACATAATCCATAAGAGTATCATGTCAAAACTTTAGTGGACGGTGAAAGTTACTTAAAGATCAAACAAGGTAGTTTTTTTAACAACTCGGGTGGCATTGCCACCTCCTGGATCTTGTTAAGAAATAAAAGAGAGAGAGACTGAATTTTTTTTCTTTATGTGAAGAATTTGGAATATATTTAAGTTGTTTTTTAATATAGAAATGTTTTTTTATTATTATTATCACTTACATTACCTAACACGATCAACATATCCTTCACAATGACCTTTAAAATGTATCTTTATAACTATTGCATGCTTGAAACTTAACGATGGATATTTTCCCCCTCTCCTGTAAAAGTAGAAAAAGGTAGATATAACCCAAGAAAAGGTAACCAAATGTTGTTAATTCTATTGATTGCACGAATAAATGGAGAGGAATTGGAGGCAATTCATTGCATCTTGTGAATTGCCTAATACAAGTTATGCACATGATCATATGGTGTTATTGGAAAGTACGACGAGTTTTTCTTTGTTCATTTGAGTTCAAACATCAATGATGTTTGTTTTCATAGGAAAATAGGGAATCCCATCAGTGAAAGGGTTTAATTTGTTCATTTTTATGGAATTTAATTTATTAAGCTTATAAAAAACATGAGTTCTCTATGGCTATACTTCTGTGTACTGATATATAAAATTGGTAGACTCGTAGTTTCTGGTGTGAAACATTTGCAATTCTCATATTTTCTACAAATTTCACTAGCTATTAAATGATGAGTATTTTACTTTATTTAATACATTGTTCTATTTATTGGGTATTATTTTACTCCCCAATACTATTTTGTTGGGTATTCCATTATCCAACACAACAAATTGATTAGTCACCCCTACAATCATGGTTGGATCATTAATATCATTATATTATTATTTTATTTAGAATCGTATTTTATTATACTAAATGCATTAGGGATTATGCACAACACTTCCAATTCTTATCTTTCATGTGCTTCAAAGCCTATGCTCAAAACAAAAAAATTATTACTCATGTGCTCCATGGCTCACTCTCAACACAAAATATCCTCTCGCATGTGATTTAGGGTCCACGCCCAACATATTTATAGAACTCATTCACGCAACTAGTCTTATGTATAAAGAGATGAAATCTTTGTGATAAGCCTTTTGTGTCTATTTATCATATCTATAATTTATTTGAAGGATAAAGAATTTGATATATATATAGATATGTATTTAATGTTGGGACATTCTTTATCATATGTCTATTTCTTAAAATATAAATTTTATTATTTATATATATGGAAGTAATTGTTATTTCTCCATTTCTGTGCATATACAAATCACCTATGAACATAGTATAAGCAGGAATGATATAAAATATGTAAAATAAAAATTAACATATTGTATGATCAAAGTTTATAAAACTTCCTTCATACAGTAATTATCAAGACAAGATGTCATTCTTGCCATTCAACTCCCGAAGGAGCCAAACTTATTTCCGCCAGAACCCTCGAGCATGTTTGTTGAACTATAAGAGAAAATTGTGATCAATGCATCATCTCTTTGCATCAATAGATTATTACCCTATCCATCACTAGCCTCCTCCTTATTCGATGGACATACTATTTTATAGTACTTTTCCTATGACTTGGTCATTTATGAACCTCCTTCTCTTTAATGCTCCATGAGGAATCTTGACTTGGTTTTAGGGAAGATGCTATCTCCATCACTTGAGTTATCACTCAGTAGTTTTGTCCATTTGTCATATCCCCTTGGGTTAGAAAACACTCTTTTAACGGCTAGTTCAATTCTCATTCTTATCAGTTATTTAGGTATTCAATAATAATAATCCATTCCATTTATTTTTACTTTATCTATAAAAATATTAAAAATATATATATCCAAGTAATAAAGAATTTAACAATTGCTTGTTGTATTACACCCTACATCTTCCCGTCCTAGCCCTTCCCTCACTTCTCCCCCCTATTACATCCACCCCCCTTCCCCCATTATGCTATTTCCCTCCCCCTCCCTTTCTCCCCCTCTCCCCTTCAAATAGACTACCCCTCCTTCCTTTTCCCCATCCTCCCCACTGCCTTCCTCCACCGTCTTTTCCTTTCTCCCACCCACTGTGCTCTTTCTCTCCCCCTTTTCCTCCCTCCCTCTACCCTCTTTCCCCTCACTCCCTCCCTTTCAAAATTCTCCCTCCCTCGTTCTCTCTTGCCTCCCTCCCCATATCACTACAAAACACCCTCCCCTACTCCCTTCCTCTCCACTTTCCACCTCCTTGCATCATACCCCATGCCTCACCCCCACCCTCTCT
>LPNX010202651.1:5461-22174 GCA_001517045.1 Pseudotsuga menziesii
GATCCTTGATTTGTATGAAAATAAGGAATCCTAAAATTTTGTGGTTGTTCCTTCGAACCATCTTCTCTTGATGTTTGTAATGATTTATCAATGTAAGTATTCTTTTGAATTTGAGCATTGATTGACACTATACTAGTTCCCTTTTCTAATGTCTAATTTTGAGCATCTGATAACTTATCTATTGGGTCAGTCATCATTTATTTTTTGACTAATGATTCTTTGTGATCTAACTCTTCTTGTGATTATTTCTTACCATGATTTATGTTTTTTATTTGTGTAAGTAAAATCTGATTATGAATCCTTACACGTGAAATTTAGTCATTGTTCTCTTGTTTTCAACTTTGTCCTTTAGGCCTTGGTTTACTAATTGTTCCTCTTTTAAAATTTTGATTTTCCTGAGCAACCTCTTGTTAAGGTTCCTTAAGATAGAAGCTTCTTGATCTATATCTAATAACTTCTTATTGAATTCCTTCATGAGATTTTGATCCTCTTGTTTTTACTTTTGAAAAAACCGCTTATTCTTCGTGGACTTCATTATTTTTGTAAGTAGTTTCTAATTATGATTTCTTAAGAAAGAATCCGTTCGTCTTTTTCACTGATGAACTTGACACATTATTTATGTCGATCCTACAAATTTTGTATTGATTTTTGTCTATATTCAAGGATAAATTCTAATATGTCCTTTAGATCTTCAAGAACTTATAAATATAACTTGATTATAATGTATTGCAATGTTATTTTATTATTCTTATAAGAAAATGTCAAAAACTTTATCCATGTGTTGAAAATAAAAGTACCCAATGTATCCATCGAGGATGACCCCATAATTATATCAACATTTCCTTGATACATTGACATGACATATGTTGGAATTTATCCCTTCGATCCAGGTTCGGGCCTTCTTTTGCATGCAACAAATCCCAAGATATTATCCTGATAGAGAAAGGCTACTCATTCGGTAGCACCTATGATGCCGATGCAGTCTCACCCAAGATATCTCTTATGGATAACTACCAAAACCAGGTTTCTGCAGTTGGGTGGGGATTTCTTCTCCCTTTGCACATTTTCAACTTTCTCGACCAAATATGGTGGGTGTATTGCTTATTTTTTATATGCATAGTTAATATATTACTTAGATTATCCATCGACAAATATTATAAGAGTAATATAATATATTAACACACATGTTATCTGTGAATAGTATGAATAATGCATAAGATAACTCAATCATAAGAAAATACATAAACACTTATTCATAATATACATTCCTTCAACTTAAGCACAATCATCGCATACATTCCTGCGACATAAAAATGTTCATCTTCTACACATTTACATGGTATTTAACATGGAAACCTGTATGGGGAAAACCACAAAGGAACTCTTCATTTGGCATGAGAAATATATGGCACCTTTTTTCTATGCAATTAGTTGTAGAATCTATTATATATCTTCTTCTCTTACTTATACAGACTCATCTCTCCTCTCATGCTCTCTAGACTTCTGTCGCTCGATCTTCTTCTAATATACTCTACTGTCGATCCACACACAGCTTGCATAGACTAACTCTTCTCTTCGACTCTACTACCAATCTACACATATCCTGGATCGATTAACTCTTGTTATAGACACAACTGACTGACAAGGAACCAACAGACTAGGGACTAATAAATTGCGGAAGTAAGTAAAAAAAAGAGGAGTTAAGAAACTTGTATACATCTTGGGTTCTTCCTTTTATAGGATCTTTACATGTCGCATTCAACTGACTTCATTTTGTTTTCCCATGGGATGCCATTCCTATTCTAGTTACACTTGTTAGTAGTCATTATCAACCCAAAATACAAATATTCTTTTATTCCTTAAAGCACATGTGACTCTAGCCGACTTTGTACCCACGATCTCTCAAGTTGTCCTTTTCAGCTGTTGCACCACATCATGCCTTATTTATCGTGGTTCCTTCCATCATGGCTGAACTTATCATGTATTTTCCTTCTATCATGGCTTCTATTCTTTCACAAACTCTTCTCATGTCGCAGCTTCCTCTGTGACTACTTCTTTTGTCTTAGATATTTCTTCCTTATCTCCTTATGTCTTCCTCTATCGAAGCTTCCTCTCTAGTTTCTTCTTCTACCTTCTTCTTCCTTCCATAGATTCTTTCATCGCAACTTCTCCTCTGTCTTCATCTACTTCTGTCATAGCTTCTTCTCCCTATGAATAGACTCTTTATATTACAAGCATAATTCTAACTGAATTATGCCTATCTTTTCCTAGGGCCAAGAGGCCCCGAACACTCACATGCCTCTCATCTCGAGCCATGTTATGCCATTCCACAACTTCTGCATTTGTGACGACTTTACCTTGAAAATATTGACATGTTTTCACTATCTCCTATGTCTCACATCGCACATTCTTCCTTCTGCAAGTTTTGCACAAGGTCGAAACTAATGTGTTCCAACATTACATGTCCTGTGGCCTCTGCTGCTTGTCGCATCTTATGATGTACACGTTGAATGATGTCTGTAATTTTTTCTTCTCCAATGCACAACTCTACAATTTTGTTAGTTCTTTTTTGTTGTTGAGTGCGGAGTGTTGCAACTTCTTGTTGAAGTTTCTTCATTACGTTCTTCAGCTGAGTTGCTTCTATCACATTAGTGTGCATATTCTCTACAACTTTCTCCAATTCAATGTCATCAATCAACACTTCCCAAGTCTGATGAACTTGGTCAATGACCTTGGCACACAGTGCCTATACTTCTTCCATCTTATTTGCAGGCTCTATCGTTTCTTTTCTTCTTTATTTTGTTTGAAAATTTACTTATTTGGAGCGGTAAGACTAACAAGAGGGAAAATCTCATTGACATCACCAATTATATCTTGGACTTCTTAGAAATATGAGGATGAAATCTCTAGTGCTTGCTTGGACATTCTTTTCTTTGACATCTTCCTCCCCGCAGGAAGAACATTTTCATAAACCTTTATTCGGCGTCAATGAAATATGCCATCTCATCTTCTTCCCTCAATTAATCATCACCAAATATATATTGAGCTTCATGTATAGTTAATGGTGATGTTGTAGGATTTCATCTTTGTTCGTCGTTATCCAAACTCTGGTTCAAACCAGTGTATTTTACCAATAATTAATTTTAATTCTAGTGGGTTTACCAGTGAGTGTTTCCTGCATTTTAGGTGTAATATTGTCTGGTATCTAAATTTCAACTGATTCTTCTTCATCTCCCATCATTAGTGCTGAGACAGATTTCTTCTTGCGGGTACCAGAACATTTCTTTGTAGATGAGCCAGGTGTGTTGGGTCGTAAATTTACTTTAGGGATGACTAGAACTTATTTAGTTTCCATTCCATCTTCTTCATGTGATGGAACATATCCGATAGTGTCTTCCATAATGAGTGTGGGTGTTGCAGTCTCAATGACAAATTCTGCAACTATGCTAGTGCTAGAAATCAAAATAACTATGCTTTGTGAAAAACTTACTTTGGCTCTTTCAGTTGCAGAAAACAATATCTCTTCTTGAGTGCAGTAGAATGAAATGAAACTTAGGCACGAAACTTGATAACGTTTACTTGTTCAATTAGTCAGTCCTTCACAAATGCAGTCAATTAATGGAAAGGTAGTTGTCATTTCCATCAGATGGGTAATCGTCTGGATGATTACAATGAAACCGCCACTCGCATGTCACATCAGTGGTAGTTATGTTACAATAATGACTGAAGTAACCCAAAAATTAGGCCACCAAAATCTCTCGGTATTTTCAAATTAATGATGGCCAACTGTCATTTATGTGACTAAAATTCATCTTGTGACAACATCACGGTTTCTTCCAACCGATATTCTTCCTTCGACAGGTTCCTTTCCGGTGACGGGTAGGTTGTTTTTGCCTTCATTTTTTCACTTGCGATAGACATAGAGTCTGCAACAATTTTCCTCTGCTTGAAATTTACTAGAAATATGCAACGGTCTTTGTTTTTGGGATAATAGATTCCCTACGATGAAAGCAAAAAAATTGTTCTTTCTTTTTCTCTTTTCTCTTTTTCTCTTTTTCTCTTTTTTTTTTCATTTGTCTGAGTCACAACTATCCTGATAAGGATTTAGATGATTTCCATTTACCACTCCTTTGACAGGCGTTCCATCCAACTTTTTCAATTACACTACGCTTCCAATAGTAATATGAATTACAACATACGGTCCTAACCAGTGTGTTTTTAACTTACCCAGATGCTTGAGGAATTTTCTATCATACAGAAGAACAAGTCCTCCAACCTAACACTGCTTGTTCTTGATGTAGTGATCATGCCATAATTTATGTCCTTCTTTCTCAATGTTTTGGTGATATCCTATGAAAAAATGTTCTTCTTCCAACTTTACCAGTTGCGATAGTATTTCTTCGACAACACTAACATATTTCATCTCCGTAGTCATAAAAATCCTTAAGCTGGGTACAACATATTCCTTTGGAATGAAAACTTCTTTCCCATATGCCAATTGAAATCGAGTTCGGCCTGTCAACTTCTTATATGTCGTGCGATATGCCCACAGTGCTGCAGAAATTTTCTGATCCCAATTGTGTCGTTGGACATTGCAAATATTTGTCAACCCAATTTCCAAAATTTTATTAAATGCTTCAACAACACCATTCGCTTGAGGGTGATATGGAATTGTATTTCTATGCTAGATATGAAATTCCTCTATCAATTCCTCGATTAATTAGTTAACAAAGTGTGTACCTTCATTGCTTATCAAAAATTTTGAGAAACCAAATCTCGTCACGACATTTTCAAAAAGAAACTTCATAGTAGTCACAGTAATACAATATTTTACTAGAGCTACTTTAGCTCGTCGGGTTAGGTAGTCGGTAGCAATAATTGCATACCTTGAACATGTCCAGTTCCATGTTGGACCACAAAATCAATGACCCATTTATCAAATTCCTGCAAAGTTACTTGAGGTACTAATGGCATCTCATCTCGTCGTGAAGGCTTTCCCATTCTCTCGTAGACATCACAGTTGTGGCAGTATTCTCATGCATCTACATGCTTGGTAGGACACCACAATCCTGCTTGCAATATATTTTTCACCGTAGCTCTTCCAGTGTAATGGCCTCTTGCAACACCATCATTTACTTTGTTCGGTATCACTAGTAACTCGTGTTCCAAGATGCAGCGACGAAGAATATCACCATGGCCATTTTATATAACTGTCCAATAATCAACTGGAAGTTTGCAGCTCACAAAACTAATTGTTTATTTTGCACAATAGTAAATTTAGCTAGTGCATAACCCGTACTCTAAAATTGTATGATATCTTTGTAGTGATCATCAAGCATTGTGATTGCAAATAGTTGCACATCATGGAGACTATCGTCGAGGTTACTAGGTTCTTCTCCACTTTTGATCCTTGGAATATGGTCGGGTCTTGAATTTAGTCTATAGGGTTTAACAATGACTTCAAAGTCAAATTCCTGAAAAAGGAGAAGCCACCAGAAAATATTCCCCCCAAACACTGGCTTATTAACCAGGTATTTCAATGCTAAACGGTATGTGTACATTTTAAAATGTCCACCCAATAAGTAGCGTCTGAATTTTTGTAGAGCATATACAATCACTAAATATTCTCTTCCATTGTGGTATAGTTCTTCTCTACTGTGGATAATTTCCTTCTAGAGAAGGCTATAGGATGGTCAATCAATCCTCCACCATGATGCATTAGTACCATGCCCATACAACATACAAGGCATCGACATGTACATGGAATTATTTCTTCCAGTATGGAAATACAAGTATGGGTGTTGTAACCATGTTGTTCTTTAAAGTGTCTAGGATTTCTTAGCAACTTTCCATCCACTGGAACTTAACATGTTTATTCACTAAATTTTCCATTGGAGCAGTCACTTCTGCATATCCTTTGATAAATTTTTTGTATAAATATCCTATGTGTCCTGATGTTGTGCGCAATTGCTTAACTGTGGTTGGTGGTGGTAGGTGAAGGATAATCACAATTGTAGCAAGATTGACCAATATTCCATCGCGACATACCACATGGCCCAACAAAATTCCAAACGGGCACAAAAGATATATTTATTTAAGTTCAACAAAATTTGATACCAGTGACAACGTTCCATCATCATCTTGAGGCTCTAAATATGATCCTTAATGATCCCAAATATTGTCCAATCGTCAAAGTAAACTTCAATAAATTTGTGAATAAAGTATTTAACAGAAGCAATTATTATTTTGGAGAAAATAGTAGGAGCATTCTTGATTCCAAAGGGCATTACTGTGTATTGGAAACACCCCCACTCCATTGCAAAGGTGATCTTGGGTTGGTCTTCCTTTACGATTCTAACTTGACGGTAACTAGAGAAACCATCAGTGAATGAATAAATCCCTTGACGCCCGACACTCTCTAGTACCTCATTTGTAAATGGAGTCAGAAATGGGTCATGTAAACAAGCATCATTCAGTTTTCTCAAGTCAACGCAAATTCTTACTTCACCAGTAGCCTTTTCGTCTTGTATTACTATCAGGATGATCCATTTGAATTCTTCTACTAGTTCTATGATACTTGTGTCCAACATCCATTCTAGTTCTTCCTTGAATTTTTCTTTATACCATGGATTCAATCGGTATGGTCTCTTCTTGACCGGTTTTATGTTGGGCTTCAAAGGTATCTCAATTTCACCAAGGTATCCAATGATCCCTTTCATCTTGGAGAATTTTGTAGGGAAAAAATATTGGAATTCATGTAATAAGTCTGTGATCTTCCCTACAGTCTCATTATCCCATTAATCTCCAATATTGGAAAATTTTGGATTCTCTGGGGAGCCAATGTTAACTTCTTAACTTTTAGTGGACTCAGGAATTGGTCGCTAGAAATACCAAATCTTTCCACTACATGCATACCTTCCGGCTCAGTTATTGTTATGACGAGTGGTTCATTGTCATCGGGTTCTCTTGTCACGTTGTAGAATTCCATCCCGTGGTGGATTGGTGCGCTACACTAACTGAATTTTGTCATTGTGACAGGGATATCTTAAAATATCTTTGTTTTCATTACTTACAATGCAACATCAATCAAAGGATGGTCATCTGCGAACTCAAATGTATGTGTGAATCTAGTAGCTAACTCCTCTCATTCAAGAGTTCCTTGTCAGGATCAACTGATGTATACCAATTCCTTGGTATCATGTCGAGTATATGTATAAATTGATGCACCCATTCCTGTCGTGGGCATGCCTCCCATGTCGCACAACAGTACTGAATATGTTCAATGGGATTTTTCAATCATGTATACTTGTGTCCAGTATAAATAATCTCTTCTCCAAATCTTATCTCCATCAATAATCTAAATTGTGGCCATTTAGAGGTATATTTTTTATGCGTACCCCACCATCTAGCGGGTGTAGCTTTCAGCATAAAGTCTAGGGCAGACAAGTGCTCATATTCTATAACTTTCTCTTCAAACTCTATCAGAAAAGATGCAAGGTTAGGTAAGCCTTCATATGTAGGTAGCTCACTTTCCTCGGCTCCTACCCATCACACAAATCGTGTAATTCTTGTGCATCTTCTCATGGATATTTCATGCATCTGATTCTTCCAATTTTCTAATACTTCACCCGAATCTGATGTACACGAGCTAAAACTCTACCAACTCAGATTTCCATCATTTGTTGGATTTAAATAGCCATTTCCTATACATGTGATACTATATATATGGTCGAGATAGTCACCTTGTCCTTCACTATGTACTCGTTTGACATATCTCTGTCCTTCTAGCGGATCAATTAATGCGACCACCCTCATCTATGAACCTTCAAATTATAATATTCTTTTCTTAAAATTGATAATGGTCTGATTTTCAATCATCCAGTGGATACCCAAAAGTATAGGATATGGGTTTGTATCATCAACAATGTCGATCATTTCAAAATCCTCAGATGTTCTCAGAATTTATACCTCGATAGGAACCTGAGTCAATCGACCCATAGGTAGGAACTTTAACTGATTTTATAATATGAGATGAATGGGATACTGATTCAGTCGTGGTTTCCCCATACTTTCCCATTTATTTCTTGTCAAAATATTGACATCAAATCCCAGGTCCAAAATGATATAGTCCATATCATAATATCCTATCTATGTAGTCATTCTTAACTCACGACCTTTCTTTAACATTTTTTCGACATGGTTAACTCTTATGTCTAGTTGCATCTCTTCTTGAGTTTCTTCTATTAGAGTTGTCAATTCTGTGATAGCATCTTTATCGTGGATTAGTGATAAGCAACCTTTAAAAAAATCTTTAAGTTTACTAAAATTTCTCATCAGTTGCTTTTGGAATAGTTAATCAAACCTTTCAGGCATCTCCCTTACTTGTCCTCTTGGTAGTGTATGAGAAAACATCGACACTTGATTCTTATCGATGAATTCTGGTTGAGCATTTAAGAAAACTTCCTTCTCTATTTGGACGTCGAATGGTACTTTCTTTTGCGTTGTCAGTCACACCTACGGTTTGCCATGTTGTTCATATTGGTTTTCTCTAGTTGCAGCACCTCCTCTTATCATGACAACAATATTTTCTTCTCTTGGCTCAACAGAAATCATCTGGATGTTCTGGTTGGGATTCATATCAGGATTCTGCAAGGGACTGGGATTTCCCACAGTTTGAGCCTGCCACTTTGCAATCAATTGCAGAAACTGTTCGACGATATGATAAAAGGATTTAAAATATGAACATGTATTTTCAGGACTCACATAGTCCCAAGAAAAATGTCATGGTTGTCCACAATCATAACATATTATTTGGCCTCTCCCATGGCCAAATCCTCCTCCTCATTGTTGTTGTCCTCAACCTCGAAAGTTTCCACCCCCTATGGGTTGAGGGTATTGTTGTTGTGGATACTGATTTTGTTGATATTGGGGTTGAGGATACAGACTTTGTTGATATTGGGCTGGTGGATATTGATCTTGTGCTCACTCAGCTTGCATTTGCTCTTCATTCTTCATCAAATAGGTATCCATTATTTTCTCCTACAGTAAATGGAAAGCTCTGCAATCCTTCTCATCATGGCCTATGGATTTACAAAATTTATAGTACATGATAGTTGACGTACTTACAATCTTCTACAAGTACAAACACTCTTCCGACTGCTCTAGTTTGACATATTATACACCAACAATCCCTTGTGTATTTAATGGGTTCGACACTCCTGCTGCGACATAGTTCATGAATATACCCATGTGTCAAACTCATGAAGACCCATAGAAACATTGGTTTCTATGTGAAGTTATATGGACTATACGACAAGTCCAAGATGATGCGATAAAGAAGGCGCAGATGATCACAACCCTGAGAGGTCGTACACTAGATTGGTACATGAAGTTTTATGTGGTTTTGACCAAATTCAAGTGGGATTAATAGACAAATTCAGAAAGCCAGATTCTGAATCTCAATGCATCACTGAGATTAAGGAGATTAAGCAATTTTCTATGGAATCTGTGTGGGAATTCGACCAGATATTTAAGACATTGATGGATAAAGTAAGCTTTCATATGTCAGATGCGCAACAAAAGAAATGGTTTATTGCAGTGTTGTTGCCACACATCTGAATTTTCTTGATGCAAAAGAAGATTTTTTCGCAGACTAAAGCTCTAGAGATAACAATGAAGTTAGAATGCTCACTGATTGGAGAGATTGGTGCAAGAATGATGTAGATTCAGTCGCAACTAGATAACCTTACGCTGCAACTCTAGGAAATTAAGAACTAGAAATATATCCAAGAATAACTCTAGTGTACCAGATGCAGAACTGCGAGACACCATAAGGATAATTTCTTGACGCTTATGAACTATTTCTTTGTTCATTGTTCCACAATTCTGTTTTTTCAAATTTGAGGATTATGTGGTTTTAGTTTTCTTCTTGACGGTTTCAGGCCTTTAAGTTGGTCTATCATCAGGAGTTCTTAGGAGAGGCTTCTCAAAAAGTATTCACGGACGTAAGCTCAATTTCTTTGTTTTATTAATATTTAGTTATTTTTGTGTTTTTTAGGTTTTTGGTCGTCGGTCTTTGCGACTGATTTTCTTTGTTTTAATATTTTTATTTTTTATATATTTGTTTTGTATAAATGTTAATGTTTTAATGCTTTTATTGTTTAGTTTTAATTTTATTATTAGAAGTTCCTTTTAATTAGTTTTATTAATTTTATTATTGTTATAGTTTGAATGTTTAAATGTTTAATATTTTTTGGTTAAAATGTTTATTATTTTTTAATGTTATTTATTGTTTTAGTTTTAAAAGTTTATTATTGTTAGTTTAAATGTTTAGTTATTAGATTTTGTAATGTTTTCTACAATTTTAAAATTGTTATAGTTTAGTTTACTCTAGTTTAGATTTAAAAGTTAATTTTGGTTTAGTTTGAATTTATTAAATTATTGTTTTTCATATAGTTTTGAATTGAATGTTTAGTATTTTAGGTTAATTTTGGTTTTAGTTTAGTAGTTGTTAGTTATTATTATTGGTTTAAATATTTAGTTTTGAATGTTTTATGTATTAATTTAAAATTATTATAGTTTAGTTTAATATAGTTTAGTTTTTAAAAATTATGTATTAAATTTAATATTATTATAATTTAGTTTAATATAACTTAGATTTTAAATTAATTTGATTTTAATATAGTTTAGTTTATTTTGATTAAATAATTTATTATATTTTTATACTTTTTTATTTTAAATGTTTAGTATTTTAGGTTTAATTTTGGTTTATGTGTAGTAGTTATTATTTGTTAATGTTTTTTAAATTTAGGTTTTTAATAAACTTTGAAGTAAGTATGAAGTTTTTAAGATAGTTTTTGTTTGTCGTTTTTTTTTTCTATTTTTGAGAATCTCGATGACTAGTTTCCAGGAGTTGTTTAGTTTTAGGCCATCGTCTCGGTTTAAGTTATTAGGGTGTTTTTCGATTTCGAGTGCTTCCCTTATTTTCCATTTGAAGTGGTGAGGGACGGCTGCGAGTACTTCCGCTTGTTTGAGACACATTTGGTGCTTGGTATCGTACGAGTGTTGTGCGACAACAGAGTTCCTAACCCTACAGTGGTTTATGTCAGCACCGTGTTCTTTTAAACGTGTCTTGATCGAACGACCAGGTTCGCTGATGTAGACCTTATTGCATGAGCAGGGTATGGAGCAGACTCCTTGGAATATTTTTTCTCGATAGTGTCTTTTGCAGAGTCTAGCATGTTCCTAATGGAGTTAGGAGGGGAGAAGGTTACCTTAATGTCTCATTTCCTGAGAATCCTAGTGATCTTGTTGGTGCTTCCATGGATGTAAGGGAGGATTGCTAAGGGTGTGTCATTGTTATTGTTTTATTTTTATTTTTTCCTATTGTTGTTACGTTCTTTTTTGTCGGCTTTTCTTGTGGTTTATTTGATTCATTTGTCACTGTATCTGTTGTTTATGAAGGATTTCATTAGATGGTCTAGTTCTTATTTTAAGTGGTCTTTGTCGGCAATCCTAATGGCACATGTTACTAGTGTATTGATTATGTCAGTTTTCTATGTAGGGTGGTGGTGAGAATCAGCGTGAAGGTACCTGTCGGTGTGTGTGTTTTTTTTTATAAACCTAGTGCCGAAGGAGACGTCTTGTTTTCTCATTGTAAGGACATCTAGGAATGGAAGACAACATTTCTTCTCTTTTTCTGTAGTGAATTTTATGTTGTCAGATTGATTGTTGAGGTGGTCGGTGAATTCTTTTAACGATTCTTCTCCATGTGGTCAATTGATGTATACATCATGTATGAATTGCAGCCACCATTTTGTATTTTGGGGGAAGGAATCTATTATGTCTTTTTCCATTTTTTCCATAAAGATGTTGGAAACTATTGGTGAGAGTGGTGAGCCCATTGCCACTCCTTCTTTTTTCTCATAGATTTCCCCTCTAAATCTAAAGAATGTAGACTTGATACATATTTCCACAAGTTTTGTAGTTTCATCATTGTCGACTATATCTCTAATGACCTTTATGGCTTCATCGATTGGTATCTTTGTATAGAGAGATATTACATCGAAACTTGTGAGGATGTCACTTTCCTCAATTTTCCAATCCTTCATCATTCTTACTAGATGTGTTGAGTCCTTTACATATGAGAAGGTGTTTCCTACGAGGGGTTTTAGTTTCTCTGCCACGTATTTCACGAGGTTGTAGGTTGGTGACCCTATTGTATTGAAAATAGGTCGAAGAGGAATGCCTTGTTTGTGAATTTTGGGAGGACTGTATATGTGAGGAATCATTGAGCTCTTTGGGATGAGATTTTGTTTTGTGCATTAGTTCAGGGACGAGTTTCATATGGGTGCGGTCACCACTTTCATGATTTTGTTCATTGGAAACTTAGAAAAGAAAAATTCATGAACATCAGTATAAATCTATTGCTCTAACCATTTTGTTGGATGCAACCATGATCCTTCACTTTCTTCTTGTGCAAACTCTAATGCTTTAGAATCCACCCAGACTTGGATTTTTGGCTTCATTGGATGCCAAAACATATCCCTCACCAAAATTATTCACGGTCTCGACAACGAAGCCATTTTTTGGCGTTTATCCCTTTGACCCAGGTTCATACCTTCTTTTGTAGACAACAAAGCCTAAGATATCGGCCCAATAGAGCAAGGATTAGTCGACAGTACCTACAAAGAAGATGCAATCTCACCTGAGATATCTCTTATGGGTAACTTCCAGAACCATGTTTCTGTAGTTGGGTGGGGATTTCTTCTCCCTTGAAACCTTTCCAACTCGCTCAACTGAAGCCGGTGGGTGTATTTATTATTCTTACTATGAACAGTTAAGACACTACTTATCTTATCCGTCGACAAATATTATAACAGTAATATAATATTTTAACGCACATGTTATCTATCAATAGTGTGACTCATTCATTAATGAACTAATTCATAATAAAATACATAAACACTTATTCACAATAAACATTCCTACAACTTAAGCACATTCATCACATACATTCCTGCCACATAAACACATTCATCATCTACACATTGACAAAGTATTTAATGTGGAAACCCATCTAGGAAAAACCACAAAGGTGCTCTTCATTTGGCATGAGAAATATATGGCACCTTTTGTCTGTGCACTCAACTGCGGACTCTATTCTAGATATTCTTCTCTTATCTATACATAATCATGTCTCCTCTCATGCTCTCCATTATTCTGTTGCTCAATCTCAGTCTACTTCACTCTTTGTCGATCCACACACAACCTGGATTGACTAATTCTTCTCTTCAACACTACTATCTATTCACACACAACTTGGAATGACTAACTCTTCTTATAGACACAATTGATTGACTAGGAATCGACAGACTAGGGACTAAGCAATTGCGAAAGTAAGTAACATAAGAGGAGGTAAGAAACCTGCATACAACTTGGGATCTTCCTTTTATAGACTCTTTGCATGTCACATTCAACCAACTTCATTATGTTATCCCATAGGTTTTCATTCCTATTCTAGTTACACTTGTCAGTAGGCACTATCGGCCCAAAATACAAAGATGATTTTATTCCTTAAAGCATGTGTGACTCTAGCTGACTTCATACCCATGATCTCTCGATCTGCCCTTTTTTAGTGGTTGCATCACTACACGCCTTCTCTATCATAGTTCCTTTCATCATGGTTGAACTCGTCGTGTATTTTCCTTCTGTCACGGTTCTCTTCTTTCACAAACTCTTCTCCTATCATAGCTTCCTCTGCGACTACTTCTTTTGTCTTGGCTCTTTCTTCCTTATGTACTTATGTCTTCCTCCATCGCAGCTTCCTATGTAGCTACTTTTTCTACCTTTTTCTTCCTTCCACAGTTGTTTCTGTCGTAGCTTATCCTTTGTCTTCATTTGCTTCTATCATAGCTTCTTCTCTCTATGACCAGACTCTTTATCTTCTAAGCAAAATTCTAACTGAATTCTTCCTATCTTTTTCTAGAGCCAACAACATTGAATCGAGCTATAAATTTGTAGTCATTAATATATATATGCAGATTCTTAATTTCATATCTCTCATCACACAAAACCACTTTATTTTCAATTCTATTTGATTTTAAAACTATTAATTAGTTCTCTAGGACAATGTTAATGAGGTTTTTCTTGGTTTTCAAGCAAATAGTGATTTTGATATCCTTATCTTGAACAAACCCCATTAACTTTTAATAACGAATCCATAAATTTTGTGTATAAGTATGAGGGAATCTTCCTTGTTTTTCACCAAAAAATTCCATTTTATTATTGAAAACAAATATATCTTATATGTTTATAGTAAGACTTTTTAATACTTAATTATACTAATTAAACTAATATATTAAATAATCCTTTCACTTGATTGTTGAAGTACCTTTTTATATTTCTCGATTCCACTAAGTAACAATAAATGTGATGGAACTTGGGGCTTAAAATGAATAACCTCCAATTATTAATCCATGCCTCTGTAAGTTTCTGTAAATGGTTTAAGCACCATACAAGAATTAAAACAAGCCATGATCTAGAAACAAAGTAGTCCTCACTAAGAATTTACATAGAGACTAGCAGAATTAAGAACATGCATAAAGAATAGAACTCAATTGAAGGAAAATTCATCTCTATTATTAATTAATGATATGAGTAGATATATAATACATCATCAAGAGAAAAATTCGAGTGATTTGGACGCAACTCGAGTAGCTCACAATAATAGAAGGATTAAAATTACCAATTCCCCAATATGGACATGTGTCATCATCCAACTCATAGCTAGAGGTCACAAATTGGATAACTTAGGCTAGGTAGGCCATGAGTGACATAAAATATGATAATGAGTGGATTTTGGGAGAAAAATATGGAAGGTGGTTGAGGAAAAAAGTGGCAAGCATTCCCAAATGATCCTAGCACAACTAGCTCATTCAAATCATGTTGAAAAGCAGTGGAAAGCTACTTAAAGCTTAGAAAAGCAGGATAAAAGAAGAGTAAAGAAGAAATGTTGCTTTAGCTCATAACGAAAAGCAAAAAATTAGGAACAATGGGAGATATCATAAACTTTTATCCTAAAAATTCAAGAAAAAAAATTATATTGATTACTGTTTTACTCACTTGATTCATCCCTTCGCAACTTTTCCTTCGAGGTTTTACACTCTTTTGCTCTTAGATTACAAAGAATATTACCGATCTTACTAATTTTTTGGACCTGCACGTCACACATTAACCAATACATATTTACTTAAATTTAGATATAATTAAGACATACTAATTTAATTCATTAACTACAACGAATTTTCCTCCTTCACAATTTTGGATAAGACCCCATCATGTTGGCTAGAAGTATTGTTCATTGAACTCTTATCATGCATTTTCTATTAATAAACAACTTGGACCATTAAATATAGAATCTATTAAATATGTTATCCAAATAAAGAAATAGTCTTCAATTTCAGTATGCTTCAATAATAAAAACTCCCCAATCCGTCTCATACCGCAACGCACTAGTGCATCATACTTGAATGCATTGTTAATGAAAACTATATACATAATTTCATATATGCATTTATCGGTGCAATTTATTTGATTTAAAGCACCGGTAAACAAATGGAGCATCTTTACTACAAGAACACCAATGCGCTAGAGCAAAAACACCGCACTGAAAATCGTGAAAGCATTTTTTAGAAGAAAAACAACTTAACAAAGACGATAGGATTTTAAATCCAAACCAAGTAGTGGTCCCATGCATCCAATGCCTTATATATAAAGATAGAACCCCATTAATATAGAATGTCTAAAAGGAACATTTATAATTGTGAAACAATAGAGGGAATAAACCCTAATGTAAAATTTTGCAACCACATAAAAATAAAGGAAGTGACAAGAAAACAAGGGCTCTAGCATTGAAGTTAACTATGGTGTCTTTTAAATTTATTTAAAATTTAAATAGGAAAATAAATAAATCATGCATTGTGATCAATAGTGATAATTTTACATGCCCGTGGGGGGGCAGAGCAAGTGATAAAGTGGAATTGTTGAAATTGGTTGTAATTGGAACTTCTCGTGTTCAAATCCCCCCCAAATTTACCTGTGCACCATGGTTCAATCCCTGTGGATGCACCTAGGGGTATAGTGGTAGCGGGATTGGATCCCTGGACCCCGTGTCACGTGAGTACCAGCCTGTCCCCAGTTGTCGATTCCCCTAGTTACAAAAAACAAATAGTAAATACTTGAGATTTTTACTATGCATAGTTTTGTGTGATTAACCCTATCTTACACAATTCAATTTTTAGAATAATCTAGTTTCTTCAAAATCCTCCCCAGTAAGTCTCTCTTCCAAAACTCTCCCCTCGAAATTTCAGCAAAATAATGAAATAGTGATTAGTTTTTTTTGTAAACACTTTATAATGATTAGTTTTTGAAAAAGAAATTCTTGCTCCTTTTTTAGTTTATGGGAAAAAATTTGTTTTATTTGTTTTATTTTCTATTTTCCGGATATCGGTATATGTTATATATACAGTCACACCGATGCATCATAATAGACAAAGCATTGATAAGATATACCTTTTTTTAAATTTTTCAAAAATTTGTTGTGCCAGAAAGATGGGCACACCAAATGTGCTCTATGTTACACAATGCACCATACTAGCATTAAAAAAAATTACAAACGACAGTGTGTATTAAAATCATGGTCGCACGAGTGCA
>LPNX010202651.1:22242-47422 GCA_001517045.1 Pseudotsuga menziesii
ACCCTTAGGTTCCCCACACCCTCCCACAAGAAATGGGACACAAATAAACCCAGGTGGGATTTGATCTCGTGACCTCCTTTACAACAAGTTACTTCATATCAAGTGACGCCAATGAGCCTGTTGCAGCTGCAACTGTTTTCCCAAATTTTTCAAAATTTTGGACCCTCCTTTTGATTTTATCTTGGCTGAATTTGTTTGGATTCCTGAACTCTATTTTTCTCTGCTACGAATTTCAATTTTGAGGTTGACCTGACGTCAACTGTTTTTTCTTTCATCTCGAAAGTTGAATGATCTAAGAATTGCAAATGCTCTTGACTGTGGAACTTAGCATTTTTTTATTTTTATCACCGTCAGGAGTATTTTGAATAGTGAATCAAGGCCGTAGTTCCATACACGGCCACCGTTGTGCAAACTAAATGATGATTGTCCCGATGGAAAGTCTGGATTTTCACCGATGCACTTTTATTTCAATTGTCTTTTTTGGATTGTTGGCGGTTTTATTTTATCATGGTCGCGGAGCCCATAGCTTTACTATTGATGATTCTGTATTCTTATTGGTTCAAACCTTTATGCTTAACTTTGATTTTTTTGCTATTGGAAGTCTATTAACAATTGCGTCGGGGCATTAGATATCTATGTCACCGATGTTTCAAAATGGAAACGATGAATGACCCAACGGACAGTTTTAATCCTCACTGATTCTGTGCTTTCTTTTCACCATCAGAGCCGTTTATGACTATTGATCGGAGGGATAGTCCTTATGATCTCCACCATTGCGACTGCTTTGTCAACTATCCACCCGTTGTTAGTGTTTCTAATCACCAACACTGCGGATACGTTTAGCGTTAAAAGGCTCCGACGTCGATTGACTTAATAGTCTCATGGGACCCATAGTCTGTTCGTTGTCCGCCGTTGCGGCTATGAATAGGACTATTCCTCCGTAATCATTAGAGTTTTCGATCGCCAGTGATATTTCCTGTTTCGCTGAAGTAGTAGTTAATCTATCTTCCATCATTGCGGCTGCGTAATGAACTTTATCGCCGATGATTACTAGTTTTGAGCTCCGACCGTTGGATTTAGATTTGCTGGCCATCGATGTTTTTATGTTGACCGCGAAACTTTGAGTCTGTCTAAGGCCCGACATTGCGGTTGTGAATGGGACTATCCTACCGATGTATATAGTGATTCCGCCCGCCGTTGCGAGTATTGTTTTCGCCTAATGCTTAGTAGTTCTGCTCGCCGAGAGGGTTTTTCCCTGCCTTTTGTGTACTTTTACTTTATTTTATGATGCCAAAGTTGTTTCGTGGGTTTTTGGTCGAGTCTAATTTTCTCCAAGATGAAGCACGGTTTAGGGTTCAGATGGGTAGTTACTTTGCTGTGATTCATGTTTTCTTCGGTGGATTACGACTTAGTCCATATGCGGCCTCGCTTGAGTTAAAGAATCTATCTTTTGGGCTTGTGATTTTAGGATATGAACTCGCAGGATTTTTCTTTACATTATCATGCATTAAATTTCATTTTACAGGATGTAAGTTTTGATACAGTTTGTGTACTTTGTCAAACGATAAATGGTCTAAGAACAGTTTGTGTTTATGACAGGATGATTTGCTGCTGTAAAGAGGATATGTCTAAAAGGGAAGCAGCAAGGAAGGAAGTGGTTTAAAAAATGAAGAAGCAAAAATGAAGAAAGAGAAGAAGGAAGTAAGGGTCTAAGATCTCAACAGATCAACAGCAGTAGAGGCCTAGGCTTGGGAAAAGTTAATCAGTTACCAAGCTGGTCCTTTTTTATAAAAGTGCTCTTAAGATCTTATTCTGAAATGTAACGTATTGTATAAATCATGAGCACTCACAAAGGACAAAATTGTGAGGTTAAACAGTTGGGGGAGCCCAAAGGTCACTCGGTGGGGCAACCCAAAGGTTTTGCTGTTTTTGTATAAATATAGGAAAGTTAGAGGAAATAAAGGACTTTTTCCCAATTAGATTTGTGAAGACATGTTGTATGAAGAACTATTTCCTTTTGCAATAGATAATTACAATTTTCCTGTTGGAGAAAGCTTGGTGGAATGTTCAAATGTTGTGCTATGGATTTGTTGAAGAGGAACTATTTTGTTTTCAGCTTTGTGTCCATTAACTGTGATATCGTTCTAACTCTTTGAACCTATGTTCTTGTATGAATGTTCTCTGGTTTATTCTATGAAATTTCCACTATGAGTAATGAAGGATTTTCATAAACAATGAGCTATCTTATTGTTCATCTATATTTTAATGTTCGTGTGTTTTGAAACAAGTAACAGCTATCTGTGATTTTTCTTAATGCATGCACAGTAATACATTACTCATTAAATGATAATCTTGCTCCCTAGGGATAGTTTAGTTAGTTAGTTTTAGTTTTCTTGCTGTGTGTGATTTAGATGCGAGAGAGTTAAGACGAGAGGTAAGAACCTGCGCATCACATTGTGACCGCTCCTCATATTCTCTATCAATCTACATTCTTAAATAGGCACTTGCATCTCATACTTTAATATAAAAACCAAAACATACATGGTGGATTGGGCCACAACCGGTAAAACCTTTTATTTTTGTTACTTGACCTACAGTAGCCGAACCGCAAACTGGACGGATTCCCCATACCAAATAGTAACGGGCTAGTTGGGAACGTTTACTAGGGATAATCCCTTACTGTTGTTGCCTGCAATTATCCAGGCCTCAACAGAGCCACACCCATTCGGGATTGGTGGGGTAATATTAATATGGCAAGGCTAATTAATTAAAAATCCTTATGAATGTATTTTTGAACTTAAAATGATATATTCATCTCAAATGTTCTTTTAGGATTCAACCACATCAATTAAAATACTTCATAGTATGCATATGTTTCTCAAACTCAGGCTTATTCTTAAGAAATGGTTTCGAAACTATATTGTAAGTTATATTGTGATATGGTTCTCAAAATTTATTTTAAGACTGTAGATATGTATTGATTGTTGATTTGGCTCAAATGTAGGGAGAAAAGGTTATAATATCAAATAGATAATTCTCCAAATTCCATCTCATTCCATATTGTTCAAGGTTCAGTGAGTTCTCCATTTCCATCTCTAGTAAGTTCATATTTCATTTATATTTTTATTATCTAATTGAATTTATATTATTAATCCATGTGAATATGATTAACAATGAATTCAATTTAGCAGGATCCCGATTAAGGATCATGTTCGGTTGCACAAAATATTCCACCAAATGAAAAATGTCACAATATAGTATGAGGAGTAAGATATTGGGAGCAGTTGGTAGCTGAAAATGGACAACCACTTTACCCCTCCAATTTTAACATCCCATCTTCTAGCCACAATCTTTGGCCATCAACGATAATTCGTGGTGACTTGGGTCTATTTTATGAAACCACAATAGTATGTGGTTGTTAAAAATGCTAAGGGTTGAAGGAGAACCCTCATCATTTCACACTCACCCATTATACTAACGATTCAATACCCAATTTTGATTATCTAATACCCCTTACTACACTAAAAAATCTAATATGTGATATAGAAACGACACGTAGGAACACTTCCCTATGCTCATTTTTTGGAAAATTTTGAATCCAAAACAACTATGTTTTTTCATAAAATGACCAACCCCTCTGTTTATGTCCAGTCACACTGAAATTTCTAGTGATACAAAGTGTGATTTTAGTACCACCCAAAACATCTCTACCAAGAGATCCAAAATGTTGTATGAGTTGAGAGAAAAAAATTTCAAGTGCACACTATGGTGGTTCCAATTGTTAGAGGGTATTGATTACTTCTCTCTTGATGTGCATTTTCAAAGTAAATATCAAACTTGTTACAACCACACTTTGTATGGTGTTTGGTCATCTTCCCTTCCTGTTCCTGATGTTGGAACAAAATTATCATTTTGTGGTAATAATTTTATGATTTCTAAGTTTAAGATAAATGCTTCAAATCTTCATTTTTTTAACCTTTTACATGTACTCGTTCCTCCCAAAAATTTAGTAGGACATATGCCATTATATGATCCTATTTATTGCTGACCATATTACCTAAATATTGTTAAATACAAACATAACATTTCCATGTATAGTATGTGCATAAAGGGTTATGCCTCTAGAAACTTTAGCAAGAAGAACCCGTTCTATATTGATGGTCACCCACACACTCATGGGAACATTGCAGAGTTCATAAATAGTTTTAGGTGCTCTATATTTTTTGCAAATTGTTCATCTCAAGAACACGCCAATGACCAGGAATTCTTTATGAAAAGGAAAGCGTCCAGATATGTCGGTGTGCATGCAATATGTATTTTTTCTCCTGGTGATGAGTTGTTACTAGACTATAACTTTCATAGACCACCAACATCTCAACAAATCTTCCTTGTGCTAGGAGTACCTTTAGATGTTCTCTTGGGGCATAAGAGAAAATCATTGATTGATTGTAGTTTTTTATTTTCAATGGGGTTAATGTAAATGTATTTCTCAATTTGAATTCTTGTTTTATAAATATCTTGTGGTTGGACATTTACTATTGAAAAAATGTCTCATGCTTCTACAATAATTTTTTCATATAGTGTTGGAACAAACCAATTGCATTGTGCTTACTAATATCATCGATCAATATTTTTGAAATAAGGATTCTGACGATGAATGACCTATCTGCCATCTTTTTTTGCATCCCACTACAATGTCAAATCGAGCGAAGAATGCAAAAAGAGTGCAACTCAAAGAGGAAACATACCAAGCAAGGTTGAATCAACCACCTATTCAATTCCCATTGTTTCAAGACTCACCAATTAGGAATTCCTACAGTAACAGTAGTTCTTCACATGTTGGAAATGGAGGCAATAAAATAGAGGTTGGTATGGATGAATTCTTATGAGATGCAGGTGCCACAGATACAATGTTGTTAGATGAATTCTAGGATGATGGGCTAGGGGATGATTCTCATATCACTGATACATTATTCAAAAGACATAAATTGGATTCCACCAACCCTCTCTTTGGACTCGTTCATTCAAAGTCTACCCATATGGGGACAACAATGTTACTATAACAACTAAACTTGTACCCAAGAAGAATATACATCACTATAACGACTAAGTGATTTAACCATTTTAATTAATAGATTCCTCAACCCACGTATACCCATGATCCTCTAGTTCGAAATCCAGTGGCAAAGGTCGAGACAAAGAGAGGAGTAGAGCTAGCAGTTTTACATCCTAACCTTCGTGATCCTATCATTTTGACAACAAAATTTGGCCATAATGACATCACTATTTTCTTAAACTAATCATACACTTCTTAAATCCTCATATAAAGTCTAATTGTAATAATCAATGGCTAAGTGCACATTAAGTGTAAAATTTGCATTAAGAAAATGTACCATATTTATAGCATCTTTTTTTACATCAATGTTGATAAAATATAGAAATGTTTAAAAGATATGATATGTCAAAGTGATGATGTTGTATAGTCTTGTTGGACAAGGTTAAGGACTTGTGTGTCAAGCTGGATCCTCATGTGTTGTTGTGGACCTCCAATATAGAGGTGATGCTTTGCATGTTGAAGCATTAATGTTGTGTGATGTATTACTAACCATGGTCGCTGGATGTTATTAAGTCTCCTTTAGAGACTGGCCAGCTCTAGAGTGAATTAACTAAGTAGATTTGTCTGAGGGTAATATAATATGATAGTACTAAGGAGATCATATCATATGCAAATGTGCTAACTTTAATTTATCTATCATATCATACTATACTAAGGATATTTGTCCGAGAGTAATATAATATGATCAGAGCACATGAAAAATAATTTTAGTATAATATGATTTGATAGATAAATTAAAGTTAGCACATATTGACCGTTCATAGAGAACAAAGAGAATTCAAAATTGTTCATGATAAGACTTTAGCTGATTAATTTGAACTCGAATGGTTAAGCTTTAGTTAAAGTAACAATGTATGCCTCAGTTAATTAAAGAAGAACTCATAGTATCCACTTTAGTAAATCAATCAAGATGATTTCAATTAACAATAGTTAACTAAAGTGTAAATAAAAATAGAACTAGTTAAGTAAAGTGTCTTGCATGATGACACTTTAGTTCAACTAAATGTAAAGGGGATTTCTCCCCTATTACGTGTGGAAGCACCAACCTTAGATCGATGTGATCGTAAGGAAGAGTTCAATGGAAAAGAAGAAAACCAAACTAAACTAACAAATGAAAGAAAATATTTTTTTATCATTTTAGCATATATATCAGATAAACTAATGCAATAAAAAAAAATTGTAAACACACATTTCTTCTCAAGATGGGCCACCATAGCCGTCCTCGGAAGTGGTTCCACAGCTCCACTAGTTGGTTCTCCAATTGTCTCCACGGACAGTTGTTAGACGGGGAATGGACCCAAAGTGGGTACATAGGATGTCTCAACGTACACCGTGGGAAATGGCGTGGCAATGGGAGTGATGGCAGGAAAGTATGTGGTAGGAGCAAAATGGCACAACATAACCACAGGTGAATGAAAAGGTATGAGTGTTTTGGGAGAGACGTTCACAATATATTTATAGTATGGTCTTAGTGTTTTTTAACCCAAGGTGATGACCCATGGTATTTTCTTGCCCATGGTTTTTATCAGTGGTTTTTTTATCTTTTCTCTTTTTTACGGTTTTTAACCCTTTTTGGGAGAGAGTGAAGGTAAACCATAATAAATGCTCACTATCCCTTCATTTATGAGAAGGAATAATGGTGTTTTAGACCATTTTTTGTGGAAATACAATTGTGAAGGTCAAAAGTAAGCGAAATATGGTGGGAATATGATGTATGTATATGGTTTAGACCATGTAGAGCTAGGTGAACACTTTTTAGTGTTAACACTAAAAGACAACACTTAAGTTAAAAGACGACACTTAAGCTATGACACTTGAGTGACAACTATTGCATAATTGCACTTGATTTAGCATCATGTCTAAGTGATCCTACATCCAGTTAGAAGGTGATTTCATCCTAAAGTCAATCAAGCATAATTTAGTTTCAAAGATGAAAGGGATAGCGTATTGCGTATGTAGGATTGATCAAAACAGAGGTGCGGAGGAATTCTCCAAGAAGAGTATTTGTTATAGTTTGCATGGGAGCCTAATTCCCGATGTAGTGATTCGCTACTTCTTGTATGGGACTGAATTTTTTTAGTTATTAATGTGTTGGAGACATTGAAAAGTTCATTCGATCGATCTTTATTCTCTATTTCTTAGTATCTATACCTGGTGTGTATGTTCTCTCTTATCTTGCATCTGGGGTGTCGAAAGTAAATTGCTATTGTAAAAGACATTCTTTTCTATGATCATAATTATACTAAGAATATTTGATGGAGTTTTTCATCCTCATTTTTTTAGGGTTTTCCCTAGGGTACATCATGTGTTATGTTTGAATGCTTATGCGTATGAATGGTTCATTGATTTCAGGTATTCAATATTTCCACATTTAAATAATTAAAGATCAAATCTCAACATATTTGCAAAAAAGTCAACAATTTATGCAACTATTCATTCATTTCCATGACAATCATTACCAACCACCCAACTACACGATAATATGATGCTTACAACAAGTGCTTACAACGATGGATTGTATGGATGTGCATAACCTTAATACACGGGAAAACACAATGTGCAAGTTCTAAGAGCATATTCAGTAGGATACAACCTTCACAAGAGTGTACAATCTCAATTCAACCCTTGAATCATTGCGTAGAGGATGGTTTTATATGATAATTGCCTCATAGTCTCAACTATGCTATTTTTTACGAACGAAATTCAAAATTCAATTAATTAAAATGACCACCCTTGATCTAAAATCTTGGCATAAAATGGATGGTGGGAAATTCAGAGTTGTTCGTAGTTCAAGGTAATTTTTAGGGGCAAAATTTCACAAACTAGATAATTTTTGGGCTTTTTACCATAAAATAAATTTGTTATTTAGTCATTTTTACTCTCTAATATCACCTACATTTACATAAAATATGTTTTTTATTATAATATTCACCAAATTTACAAATTTATATTATAATGTTCAGTAGTAAATTGTATATTTCATATTTGATATTTGCCTACCTATCTATATATATATAATTTTTGTAATCCAAAATAATATGCTATAATACTATACTTTAGTATACTATTACAATCCTTAAAAAATAACATGGTTGGCGTTCAACAATTGCTAATGGAGAATGGCATTTTAAGTGAACTAACAAACTTTACAACTAGGAATTGTCATCAAACCATTAATATGAATACAAACAACATATCAAATATAGAAAAGAGCTTCCTTAACACATATCACAAAATTTTAACATAACTATAGACAAGATTCATAACACAACGACTCAATATTTATATTGGAAACATAAATGGGAAAATAAAAATTCGATTATCCTTGATTAGGTCTTATATTTATAAACAAATTATGTAGGCTACAGTGCCCTCTGGATCTCTAGTACATTCTAAGTCTTCACATGGGAATTTTGGGAAGCAATTTCTCTCAACATTAGGAAAAGCATTGATTCTCCTATGTAACATATCCAAAATTCAGTTCTTATCCCAAGATATGTGATTGTGGGGATGGAAAATTCAATCACTATATATGCACTAGAAATTTGGAAATCTTGTAACAAAACACAAAAATTGGAAATTTATCTTTGGGTATGCAAGATTGCAAAACCCTCGAGATTCTCTTGCATCATATTTCTTAAGTACAATGCATTGTCATGCCTTATGTGCATTCTCTTTTTGCCATCATAAGTGTGTCCAAGAAACACAAGTGCGCCATCATAGAGAGATAGATGTTCATCTAAGAATTGTGGTGCACCAACCTGGCTAATACACACGACTAGCATTGATGTCAATAATGTGCTAAATAATGGGTACCCACTTGCAATCTGATGCAATCTACTTGCATTATAGATGGTGTATCCAAAAAAACTAAGGGCACCATGTAAAGTAGACTGACTAGCATATGCTCTTTTTGGTGCATTTATGATTACTTGATGTTGTAGTACGGCGTGCATTAAGATGCATTGTTCCTTGGATGAGATGGCATATATGTTGGTGTGATATCCCTACACTGCATAGGTCACCTTGGAAATTGAAAAGCACTGCAACAGTTACACTACATTTGGTTTCCTTTGTGATGCATTAAGGTCACTAGGGTGTGTCGAGGGAGGTGCATGCCATACCACATCAATGATGCCATACTAAGATGTGTGTATGTCGAATACAATAGAATGCACATCATAGATTTGACTAATGCATTTTGTTTGACATGAAACACTCCTAGTGATGCTTACTTCATGTCACCATTGTTGGTCATATGCCACTATCTTCACACTACTGATGGTGCATCTAAGAAACCAAAAAGAATCACAACATCCAAATTATACGTGGATACTTTGGTTGGGTGTTAAGGTTGCTTAGACACATTATGAGAATTAGAGTGTGTAATGCATAAATACTAACTAGCACACCAAAATGTGTATCTATTAATTCAAACTGAATACACCTTATGGATCAAGTGTGTACACATGGAAGGTTGACCTATGCATCGGAGTCTCCTAGGTGTTGGTAGGAAACATATTGGAAATGGATGAGGCCTTGTGGAGGAGATCCATGAGATCCCATTGACCTCTACCATCCATAGAAACCTGAACATTCTCCCATCTTCCTTACTTAAACCACGATAGCTCAACTGCATATAAAAGCAAAACACCACGAACATCAAGTGAAGAGTCGAGGAGCCAAGCCAAGCCAACCCACGATCCATGCACTGCACATTGACCAAGTAAAGCCCAAGCTGTGGGTTTTGGGATCTACATGAAGAGGGGTGATTCATTTGTTTGATTGAGATGGATAACAAGTTGCACCGCGTGCAATGCTTCATCCATGGCAAGGTGGTTGGTGCATGTAGGGGTTGCATTAGTGCATACTACCAAAAACTATAAGCAAATTGTTTCAATGCAACCTATATGTGCTTTGAAAATGGTGCATAAGAACTATATACATGTGCATATGTGCATTGACTACATTCTAAAAGGCATTGAAAAACCTAATTTTGCAGTAAAAAGCTAAGAAAATATAGAAATGGAAAGGTAAACATAACAAAGAAAGTTGTATAGTTTTTTTATATCACATTGAGATTTTTAATACATTGTAGATGAATAATATGCATGGAATTTAACCATTCAAACGCATGAGATGTGGGTGGAGGGATAGTGAAAAGAATGACATCAATGCTGAGAGGAGACATCAAGGGTGGAGGGATAGTGAAAAGAATGACATCAAGGGTGGAGGGATAGTGAAAAGAATGACATCAATGTTGAGAAGAGAGAAAAACATAAAAATAATAAAAATAAAAAAAAATCAATTTAGATAACTCTTTTTATTGTATTTTAACATGATGTACTTTTGATTTTGACACATTAATAAATCATTTTGTAGAGCTCACAATGTCCATAAACAATTAGAATATACCAAAAAATAAATTAACAAAAACTTATACTCCCACGGAATGAAAACCAAAAATTTCACTAAAACCCTTGTTAAACCTTATTTTCCTTTTAATACAATAAAATGAATCAAACTAAGGGTTCACTCAAATAAAAATGGTGTAACCTTGACTTCGATGAGGGTGGCCACCAAACCTTAAGGAAGGACGTATCCCTAGAACTCTCAATCGCATAGAACTCTCAATCGCAAAGGCCACGCAATCACAATATGATACAAGAATCAGATTTACGATATAATTTAATACTATAATATTATTTAATATTGTATAAACTAATAGCTACTTCTTCACGTAGGAAATTATTTATTCTTTCCATGTTAACATTTTACCAACAATATGGATAATAATAAGAACATGGNTAATATAATTTAATATTGTATAAACTAATAGCTACTTCTTCACGTAGGAAATTATTTATTCTTTCCATGTTAACATTTTACCAACAATATGGATAATAATAAGAACATGGTTTAAACTTTACTCTAATAATTCTTATGAAAAATCTAAAATTCATTATGTCGCCCATCTACACTCTTAAAATAAAAACATATTATAAATCAATTACTTTTCTAATGAATCAAAACCATGAACAGTTTCATATGAATCATTATCTCACATTGTTTACTTCAAAACGTAACTATTATCATATCATAATTCCATATTTATACCACCCACTTATTACCCAACTTTAATGATGTTATCACATTTTAAAGTGGGCTATTCGTTCGTCTTCCATATTTTAATGTTTCATTATTTTTTTAGTCTTTTTTTCAGGAAAAAAAGATCACAGCTTAAATTATATTAATTCAAACATCATTTGTTCATTGGTTATGGCAATTTTATTTCAGTTAAATTCTAATATAAGATTTCTTTAGTTCTTCACATTATTTATTGATGCAATTTGGACAAAATTCAATAAAAACATAGTTTTATTGAACAAATTAAAATAAAATGTTCTCTACTTGAACAAATTGAATTTATATGCAAAATTCACAAGATAAATTAAATAAGATATAATTAAGATTTTAAAAAATAAAACAACCAAACACCAATACAAACTCAGAAGTAAAAAAAATATACATACATTTTATGGGAGCAGTATAAACGGTAACCAAACGTTTCCAACTCGTTGCTATCAGGCAGAGCAATTCATGATAAAATAACAATTTAGACTATTTAAATAGCAATTTTGGTAATTATGTTGTTTTAAAATAGATCATTTAATCTAAGACAAGCAAATTTGATCGAATCTGAAATTGCAAAATAGCAGTTTTCAAGAATAACTTTAACTAGTTTCTATCAAAGTAAAAAGTTTTAGTTGTTTTTTATCCTATTGGCAGCTTACCAGCTTACCAATTAAACTAACTCTTAAAACTGGAAAAAAGAAAGAATGGACCTCACCAATCATGCACATCATGTGTAAACAACCAAATGAAAATGACCTGCGTTCATCCTCTTTGGAAGCTACCTTATACCACTTACTTGAAAACTTATAAAACAAGATTTTGCCTCCAACACGTATTGTACATGCAGAACCCATAAATACATCATCTGCTCAATCCAATCTCCTATTCACTTCCAGTTTTTCTCCGCTAGCACCTGTGCCTGTTCTTATCTGCTGCTGTATATGCTATTGGCTCTGCCTGATGTTGAATTATTTTACTCCCAAACATTAGAGATGAGACCTTTCCTGCTTAATTGGGTATAAGGTGCCATCTCTAATTCAAGTCGATTCATCGTAGGAAACAACAGAGCAGTAATGGAGTCAGAAACAACAACAGTAGCAACTTTTTATTCATATTTTGGAAATGTTTGACAAGATCTGAAACGTTTGTCCCTGGTTTTCCTTCTTTAACAGACCTGCATTCAAATCAGAATCTTGTTTCCCATTCAAATCAAATGGACCTTCAGAAAAACTCAGTAATCGCAAACCATCTTGCACAAATTAGTAGAGACAAATATGATATGAAAAGTATACAATATGGCAATACGCCATCTTCTGCAAATCTGAATGCTCCTGGGGCTAAAACTGGAGTGCCCACAAAGAAATCAATGCCTGTGTCAGTGGACAAGGGATGCCCAACTCAGGATTCGTTGCATTCTGTTGGGGACAATGGCGAGGCCGTTTCACAGTTTTGGAGCAATTCTTCCTTTGATGAAGCAGAGGAACAACATGTGATAGACGAGAGGAAGCAGAGAAGGATGTTGTCTAATAGAGAATCAGCAAGGAGGTCTTGGCTCCGGAAACAACAACACTTGGACTAGGTGAGGACTTAGATGGTTCATCTAATGGCAAAGAAGGGGGAGATATTGAAGAAATGCAATGTTGCTTCAGAGCGTTATGTTCATATAACACAAGAGAATGGCATGTTGAGGTCAAAGGCAATGGAGCTGAGTCACAAGCTCCAGAGATTACAACACACATTAAATGCTCAATTTCCGGTGTTTTTGAAACTATGAGGGTGAAGCTAGGAATTGCAGTGCCGCCCATATGAACTCAGCATATAGCACTACTTCTGCCTTGGTTTTTCCAGATTTCTGGTTTTGATACCAAAGCTAAAATACAGTTCACATTGTGAAATATTAGGAGTACTCCCTATTTCTCGTTTTGAAGCTAAAATGCAATTCACATTGTAAAATATTAAGAATATTTTTTCATAAATAATATTAGGATTTCATTTTTTTTAGGTTGAACCATGGTGATTCATAACAAGAAATAATAATTCTTTTTATTATCAATTTGACAGTTGAATAATCATAAGTTTTAATATAATTTTAAAAATAACAACAACATTATAAATAAAAACATATCTCTTAAAAATAAGAACAAAATTATAAATAAATTTAAAAACTATTGCGTGGAAACTTTTATATTTTGCATCTTACAAAAATATCAAAGAGACTCCACCGTCACTATTGATTGGGTTGCTTAGTAACATTTGTCGCGGTTGTTGGAACAATGGTGCACGGTGATTAGAAATTTACAAGCTTCATTCAATGCTCTCAAATGTTTTGGGGATAAATTATAAAAGAAAACAATGGGATCTCGTGGAAGTGTTTTAGTATTTACAACATGTTTTAGCTTTTATTTATTTATTGAATTTTGTATAAAATTTTTTTTATTGTGAAGGATTATTTTGTGGAACGTTTTTTTGAAATTAAAGATGGCTGATAAGTTTTAGTGTTTGATGTATTTCACAAAATTATTTTGATTTTTATGAAATAACAATATGTGAAAAGTTATTTTGGTCAAATTTGGCGATGAAAACCTGATTTTTTACTCATGTGCTAGATAAAAGCCTTCAAAACTCATATATGCCATGTGAATTTCTACTTGCAGTAAAAAAATGGATTGTAGAATATTATGTTGGCTTCCCAATGATAGTTTTTTTTAAATATTCCAATGTCATTTAACGTGTGAAATTTTGCATTTAATGAACTGAGTGACCTTAAAAATTTGAAGAAGTTAATAAGTGGCTTGTGTCCAGCCCCAATAATTCAATATTACATTAATAATTTAAAATATATATATTTATATATATATGAGCATGATCTACACAAAATGCACTGTGGTCTGCATATTTTTTTGTTAATTTATTTCGCAATATAGAATTATTTATTATTTTTCGAAAGTGACCACATCTGAATTCAGCATCATTTTATACACATGTGTGCCCATCCCATCTTTTTTTTCACTGTTTTGAAAAATTGAAAAGCCAAAGATACCCTTTTGAAGAGGAGACGTCGATATGTGGGATGTGTATTTTTAAGAAATTTTTGGATGTGTATATTTTACCCTACGGATTTTTCTTTGAGTTGCTTCGAAGTTGTTGTATGGTTTTCTAAGTGTAAGTTTTAGAACTAATTAAAAAAAAATACATATGAATGCAAAAACACATGCATAATATCTCAATGGATAGAGGATTTGGTGACGAATCTATCGATATGAACTCCGCTCTGTTGTGTGCCGTGAATGGCAGGGTTTACACCCCTAGAAGACACAAGGAAACATTGATTTTCCTGTAAGAGGGCTAAATCTCTATTTTTCAGGCCCTCGATCGAGGTCTAGAGTTCGATTGAGGTTTTTAAATTCCTCGATTGAGGTTTTAACGGAAGCTCGATTGAGGGTTTATCAAACCCTCGATCGAGGTACCGTTAAACACTCGAAAAAAAAATTGAACCAAAATACCAAAAGAAATTTATTAATGGCTAGATTTGAGAAAGTTCTAAGTGTAAGTAATTAAGGGCTCGTGGCTCTAAAATTTGTTGTGTTTTGTACGAGTCCACGATTCAATGAATCAACAGTCACAGGAAGTAATTTAATTTATTTAATGAAAACATCTAATGTGTATATCTCTATGTTGAAACCGTTTTCCATGTCGATGTAGGCCACTACCATCTTTATTGTCTTACCAAAAGGCATGATAATGAGGAGGAATACCATGACATAGATACAATAAACCCTCCAATGCATCCTAGCATGATAACTCAAAACTTTAACCAATAGTTGTGAAACCGGTGAAGCCAGGGATTCATTTTGGGGCTTTAACAATAATTTTAGAGTCCGTGAACTACGTGCATTTAAATTTTTTTATGCTTATATTCAAGTAGTATCATAATGTGTTTTCATTAGAATTCAACATCTAGCTTGTTTATGTTATCAATGGTTGGAAATGAATTTCAACATCATTTGATTCTTGTCAGCAATATATCTAATGTTTATACAATGTAGTACATAAATGTAGCGAAAGGTTTTAAATACTAAAAATAATTTGCTGATTCGTTTATAATTTTTAATTTTAAAATACTAAAATTATGTGATATGACTTTGAAAACACTATTTTTTATCTTAATCATCATGTTCTATTCTGCCCTGGGCTCTGGGCTTTAAATATCTGGCTGGAGGAACTATATCGTAGGTAGATCGTAGTCCTGGGAATCCAGGTCAAGTGGACACAACTTGCTTAAGTTCAGCTCATCAACTGAATTGCATGCATCATTGTCATAGTATTCTTTTTGCATTGAACCAAGGAGAGCAATGATGCATGCAATTAAGTTGATGAGCTGAACTTAGGCGAGTTGTGTCCACTCGACCTGGATTCTCAGGACTAAGAAATACCTATGATATAGATCTTCAGGACAGGTATTTAAAGTCCAGATCCCAGGGCAGAATATAACACAAAGATTAAGACAAAAAGTAGTGTTAAATTCAGAGTCATATCACATAATTGTAGTTTTTTAAAATTAAAAATTATATACAAAGGAGCAAAGTATTTTTAGTACCTTTAGAGAGATGAAAATGTGAGCATGAAAAAAATATGACATCATTTCCTTGGGTTATATCAATGTCCATTGTTTACTCTTCAAAATTGTTATTGTGCCACACATTTGCAGTTAATCTTACTAGTAAATTATTGAATGACATTAGAATTTACATCAATAACACGTGACTAAACATAATACTAATTCTCATTTCGACAAGAATTGAAAATGTTCAATGACATGAATTCAAATGGGGATTCAAAATACAAGGTGTCCAAGCATCTTTTGAAAGACTTCGTTAAATGAAAAGCTCGATCAATCTTTTTAGAACTTTAACTAAAAAAATATTTGAGTGCCCATATTCCTGTGTGCACACGAATATGGACACCCAAAAATTTATTTAATCAAAGTTTTTCAAATCTCGTATTATTCATGGAAACAAGGTCTTTGAATTCAATTAAAATCAAGCATAAAATTATATGATAATAAAATTTAATAAAACATAATTTCGACTAGAAAAATAATACTTGTGGGTAATAGTACAAGCGTTACTACGCTACTTTCTCTAGGTTTTATGTGTAGATATTAGTCATGGAGTAATTGGAGTTATAGATGTTGGATTAACAGATGATCAATCATATCTATAACTCCGATTACTCCACGAACCATATCTACAAATGAATATAAATGACCATTTTCTATTCAACAAACGCGGTAAATTATATCAACGGTTTGTTGCCTATTTATAGTAAAAACGATTAAAGACCCTCGATCGAGCTTCTTTTAACCCTCGATCGATATTTATTTTAACCCTCGATCAAGCACTTATACCTCGATCGAGGGTTTAAAAAAACCTCGATCAAGGGTTTGGAAAAATCTCGATTGAGGTACTTTTTGTGTTTTTCCGAAATTGCGTTGCCAAAAATTGTAACCCACCTCTATGGATGCACCCATTTATTGCTTGAAATTTGGTCATGTACTTCCCTAATTCCCCCATATAGCGTCATCCTCACATTCTCTAATGGAAAGGATAATTATATATAATAAATTTAAAGTTAAATGAATAATTAAATATTATATTTAATAATCCATTTGTGGTTTCATACTTATTTGAAAAGTATTTGAGTCCATCAAATAAGAAAAAGAGATATACTTTATCACTTACTCACCTAATCCCCCATATAGCATCATCCTCACATTCCCTAATGGAAAGGATGGTTTTATGTAATAAATTTGAAGTTAAAAGAATAATTAAATATTATATTTAATGAGCAATTTGTGGTTTCATACTTATTTGAAAAATATTTGAGTCCATCAAATAAGAAAAAGGGATATACTTTATCACAGTAAGTAAGTTGATTTTATATCTACAAATTATGATTCAATCAAAGAGGGACTAAGTTAAAGAACATGAGCATCCTCCTCCTTATGATTATCTTCCTTAAACACACCATACTATCCTAGCACAACTTGTTTAGAGGCTCATCATCAATTTTGATAAGCTATATTTTACATGGGAGAAAGATATATCTTCAAACTAAGCTACAACTAATAGTACAAGATCTAGTAAGGAAATTAGAGGGAATATTTTTTCATTCTATGTGCTCCTTCGACCCATTCAATCAAATTCAATCATTAGTTTGGTGTCACCAAACACTTGCAACTTGGATATGGCTTTTTCAATAGAAACCCTTACAAGATTTAGTAATGCATTCAATTCTTGCTGGATCACTTTGACTAACCTAGGTTCAATCCTTCCAACCCGACCAACAAAACCCAAGGCACCAGCCCAACAGGGCATAACCCCATCGGCAACACCTGCGACGCAAGTGAAGTCTCACCCGAAATATCCATGGGAGCTGCAGGAACTAGGTTTTTGCTGTGGTAAAGGGGATATTTCTATGCCAACAACCGACCTAAAAACCAATAAAGTCAAAAAATGAACCAGTTGTTGGCTCACTTCCACTAACCGAGGTTCAATCCTTCCAACCCAACCAACAAAACCCAAGGCATCGGCCTAATAAGGTGTAACCGGTCAGCAACACCTGTGATGCAAGTGAACCCTCACCCAAGATACCTATGGTAATTGCATGAACCAAGTTTTCGCAGTGGTAATGTGCAACACACCAAAAAATACTTATATAACATATATCTAAAGACACATTATTTAAGTTCTTATCGGTAACAGGGTATTATTGAACATTGAGAGATTATTGCATATTCTTGGCATTTACTTGCTTGTTCAACCTTTCCCAATCTCAAAACCCATCTTTGATAATGAGGCTTTGATTTATTTAATTGTTTTAATCCTGATTTGCTAAGTTACTGTTCTTTCCGCAAAGACCCTTCCGCAATTAGCTTTCCGCAATGCGGATTGCATATTGCGGAACATATTTTAATTCTTTATAAATTAACCTTCCACAATTAGCTTTCCGCAATGCGGATTACATAACACATTTTAACTCATTATAAATTAACCTTCCGCAATGCAGATTGCGGAACACATTTTAACTCTTTATAAATTAACCTTCCACAATAATCTTTCCGGAATGCGGATTGCGGAACACATTTTAACTCTTTCTAAATTAACCTTCCACAATTAGTTTCCCACAATGCGGATTGCGTATTGCAGAATGCACTTTAACCTTTTATAAATTAACCTTCTGCAATGCGGATTGTGGAACACATTTTAACTCTTTATAAATTAACCTTCTGCAATTAGCTTTCCGCAATGCGTATTGTGGATTACTGAACACAAGTTTAACTTCTTTATTAATTAACCTTCCGTAATGCGGATTGCGGATTGCGGAACACATTTTAACTTATTATAATTTATCCCTCTGCATTTGACCTTCCACAATGTAGATTGTGGATTGCGAGTTCCCTTTTTAACATTTTTAAGAATTAACCTCTCGTAATTCACCTTCCACAATTGCGGATTGTGGGTAGCTTATAACCTTCCTTGTGGAAGTGTGTTCTCGCAAAACGTCTTTCCGCACTACTTTGAGTCGTCAATCTCTTGCGGCTTCGACCTCATTAATTGATCTGCTATCAGTGCGGGAGTACAATTTAACCTTGTAGATCCTTAATTGATTAGCTGAAAAAGTTATAATCATTGACCTCCATGCCTAAAATATCCATAGATGATTTTAAATTGATCCCAAAGATCCCGATCTGAATAGTCTCGATTTGTACAAGGGTTTATGAGATGAATTTTAATAAATTATAAAATATGTAGGAAGTTACGACCCATAACCCGATAAGGGAATCGTCCATCTTATAGCATTTCAAACTATTAGTTTTATACAGAGGATTAATTGACTGTAAATACTCAATATAACTCTTTATTTTTTTTCACTGTAATTTTGTTATAATAACTAGATAATTTATCCTTATTTACCTTGATCGTGAATTAACTATATTTGTCCTATAATACATTATGAGAAACAATATAACGAGACTAAATTACAGATAATTGAACAATTAAAATAAACACCTGCTGGGATTCCAACTCCACAGTAAAACAAGAATAACTAGCAATCTTGGACTCGGGTATGGATGCCTGATATGAGATGCATTAATAATTAAATTCATCATTTTATAGGTGTAAACAGAAGACATAAATCAATCTAAAATTGATACATACTAGATTATTGTTCAATGCATGAAACATTTCTACTTATGAATATAACTGCAAAACCAGGCTTTTAAATAACATCTTACATAGAAGAATAAACATTCCTTCCTAGAAAGGATAGCTGTGATTCAAAATTAAAATACACATTCTACTATAACTAAAATCAATCATAAGCAAAGAATAAGAACCTTGCACCAACATTGGAAAAACAAAAGTGGAGAAGTTGTTCCTCCCAACCAACTCCTAGAGCATCCAATCTAGTTGCTCCGGAACCCCCGATATTGTTCCTTGAACTACAAGAGAAAAATCTTTCAATGCTCCATCTCTTGCATTTCACATATGTTAATCCCCATCCAATGCTATCATCTTGCTTCTCATGGACATACTAATATATAGTATTTTTCCTATCACCTGGTCATTTATGAGCCTCCTTCTCTTTAGCACTCACTAGGATTTACGACTTGATTGTTTGGGATGATGCCTCATGCATCTTGAGTTCTCACTCATTGGTTTCTACCTCTTGTATTTTTCCTCTTGTGGGTCAACAAACACTCTTCAACAACTATATCCACTCCCTCCCCCACCCCCTCATCATATTTTTATTTAAAAAATGTTTTTATTACTAAATGTTTTACTCTTTATTTTTCTTTCAAAAATAATAAAATTAATAATTAAAGTATTTTTCCAGCAGAATTCTTAATAATTATTAATTCAGGGGTATTACATAAAGGGGATCTTTCCATGCTAACAAGCAAAAAGAAAACCAATAAAGCCAACAAATGAACCATCATATAAAACCATCGACATGAAACCACTAGTGGAAAATGAGAGATTAGTGACAAAAAAATGACCAAAAACCGTATATCAATGACCACTTTTGGTCAATGTGATCGTTGGTGGCTAATTTACGGTCTTTTATTACGTGACAAAAATTGGACATTTTTATTTTGGTCATTTATAGCTTATCGGTTGATCATTAATTTGGTCATATATTTGAATCAATGACCAAATATATGACCACATTTATGACAAAATTAATGACCACATGACAAGCTAAAATATGATCAAATTTGGTCGCGTAATAAAAGACCGTAAATTAGCCACCAAAACTATTTTTTGTCATTGATATGCGAATTTTGGTCGTTTTTTTGGTCATTTATATCTCATTGTTTGGTCACATATTTCTCAATTTTTTATCATTTTATATGCGAATTTTGGTCATTAATCTCATTATTGGTCATTAATTTAGTCAGTTTTAGTCGTTTTATGTGTGGTCATTATATTTTAGTAGTTTAAATGGTGTCCATTATTAATCAATATAAATTTTTAATATGATATTATGTTTAAATTAAAAAAATGAATCATACATTATTTATCCTCATCTAATACACATGTAAATTATGCAATGTCACATTATAATTAATTACAACACTTGTAAATAATATCTCATACACATGTAAATCATGCAATGTCACATTAATTAGATAATAATTACAACACTTTTACATAATATAAAGTGCAACCATATATATGAGTTTTAAATCACATAAATAATTTTATATGAAATGTCAAAAGTATTACAACAAATATGAGTTTTCTCAAAAACTCATATTAATTTCCATATAACTTTATAGGAAAATCATCACTTTTCAAAATATTATAATGGTTAAACCATTCTACTTGCACTTGGCTGCAAAACCATACTTAGATCTCATGCCAACAGCTTCAAAACCATACTTGGAACTAGACCATATTTAGATCCCACGTTAGCAACTTCAAAACCATACTTAGCAGCTTGAAAACCTTAACAGCAGGCTCTTCATACTAAATGGAAAAGTCTTAGCAGCAGGCTCTTCATACTCAATGGCCCACTTATAAGTTAAGCTCACTCCTGCAAAATCCAATAAAAAAATATCATTTGTAAAGTAGAAAAACAATGAAGCAAATTATTTATAATGTTCAACAACTAACAACAATAACCAAGATCATGTGCAAAATAGGAAAATCTAATTTAACAAATTCAATTTAAGAATTGGTTAAAATTAAACTTGAATGGATAAATCCGCACTATTTAGTACCTAATAAAAGTAAAACTTATCTTTAAACCAGGAAATGGATTTCAACGGGAAAGATAATCAATGAATCCACAAAACAATTATGCTCGACTGCATAGGGATAAACCTCCATACATAATGCAATATGTGAAGGAGTTCACCCCTATATGTCAGGTGGTTAGTGAATGACATGATAACTATGGAAATTGATGAATGATTTAAGAAAGTCTCAAATCCAACGTCTAAAAGAAAAAATAATTAATTTCTTTACCTGTGGAGTCATAATTATGCTGTGTATGATTTGGTGCAAAAGTGTAACAAATGCACTCAAACACATGTTGGAAATGTTGGTGCAACAAAAAAGTAAAATGTAGGAATTGTGTATGTGAGAAAATCTATATAAACCTACTTTCCCAAATATGTAATAAACATAAATCAAAATAGAATAGGGAAGTGAAACCTTATGGGAAGCCACTTGACGAGCTGGCCTTCTTGGAACAAGAGAAAGTGAACTAAAAAGAAGAATCGTCCTTTATGGCCCTGCACACAATGACAATAGAGGACCAACATTACAATTCTCAGGAAATACCAAGTTGATTATGTAGAGTATTATTGTATTTATACTATATAAGATATTTCCAAAGGATGGTATCTAAGTAGAGATGTTTCCTAGTCTTTGTCCATGAAATTGCCTGTTGAGCCGCAAAAAGACCATATTTTATTCATATTTCCTATACCATTTGTCACCTTATTCCTATATTATCCTTCTATAAAACCATTAATATTCACCACTTCCATAAATAATATGGGTTTATATTACTATTTTCCAAATAATTTATTTTTGAGTATTTTGAGTGAATTTGTGGTTAATTATTGAGAAAAATAACATATTTTCATTATACTTTAAAGTTGGATGAGTTTGGTGATGCTTACAAGTGTATTTGAAGACTTTAACAAGCTCAAAAGTGACCACCTAGCTTCAGATTCGAATTTCATCCTCAAGATATGGGCTAATTTCAAGGAGAAGATCATGGACATGTGGAGAGAATATCTCATCCAATATTTGTTGAGGATTTGAAGGGATGAGTTGTAGATTTGTTGAGTATTTGAAGGGATGAATTGTAAATTTGTTGAGGCATTAGAGGAAATTTCAACTCAAAATGGGCCTTTTAACTTTAATTCAAATTCCATGTCATCATGTGTTAGCCAATAAAATTGCTTTAAATTTGAAATACAGTATAGGTCTTAAACAATTTTTTAATATAAATTTGGAGATAGATATCATAAAAAAACTACTTTTTTATTTGTATTTTCGACATATCTCCCTGTCTTTTTACTCAAATTTCGATCAGGAGAGCTCATTGGATGCAAAAATTAATTTCGCATCCAACGAGCTCTCCCTATCAATATTTAAGTAAAAACACTAGGAGATCTGTCGAAAATACAAACAAAAAAATAGTTTTTTTCTTTTCTTCTACCAAAATTAATAAATATTATTTTATTATTTTAACTATTATTTTATTAATTTTTTTTAGAAATTCATTTTGAGTTGAAATTTTCTCTAATGATTTTGAGGGATAAGTTGAGAGAATAATGGATCTGTAATTATGATTAGTTATCTTGAATTCATGTATAAATAGGAGGGCTCTCTCCTCATTTTGGTTAGAGGCCTCTCAGGTGGTTTGGTAATAGAGAACTGGTTCATATTTTTAGATAGTCATGGATTTGATCATGATGTAATAGATTTCATACTTTAGAATAGCTAGTTGGATCTCTTCATATTTTGATGTCTTGGTTATAAATTAGTTGTATTGATTTTATGTGAGGTCACAAGTTAGTGTTAGTTGTTTTATATCAGTTTATTTCTTGCAATCTTATTCTTTCATAGTTTATATTTATTTCTTGCAATTTCCTGCTTTTCATGTCATTTCTGCTTTTGCAAGTTTAATTTAATTTCAATTGCATGCATTTTTTTTTATTTTAGTCACTTATAATATTAGATTAAATTATCTATATTATGCTCCTACATATATTTTGTCTGTACCTCATAGGTTTACGCTCTCTCTGGGTTGACAATTAAATCGTTGGATGTCTGTTATAATTTGTTTAATATTTTCCCTAACATTTTGGTGTCGTTGTCGAGGAGGTGTTAAAAGGGATCAGAGTTTAGATAGATTACTTTTACATTACACAACGAGGGGAAGGGAAAAACGGTAAGACGCAAGAATGACTTCACTACGAAATTTTCGAGATTTCTGTGGTGTAACAGCCAGACGCATCCACTATAGTGGGGTGCCCCAAAGCCTTGATGTTCCTTTGTTTTTGCAAGTGTGTTTATTTTTCTGCAAAGTGTTTTCTTTTTTGCAAATGCAAGTTTTCTTTTATAGTTTTGTAGTGTAAAATTTTGAATTGCTTTCATTTTTTGACGTCTTTATTTCATACTAACTTGCTTTTAATTTTTTTTGTTTTGTACATATTTTTGTGCACTTTTATTTATGTTTGTGCACTTGTTTTGTACTAACCCATTTTGTATTGTTTTTTTCTGCATTTGTCATGTACTCATTTTTTTTCATTTTTCTTTCTAGCATTTGATTTGTTGTCAGTAAAATGATTTTATGATGAGCATAAGCCTAGAGCACCTCACTCAGATCCTAGCAAAATTCGAGATCTCATCTTCTCATGAACAGGAGATCTTGATAGCAGTTAAATATGTAATTACTCCTCATGACACAAACAAGGAAGAATCGACCTCTGAAGAATCACGTATATCAGATGAAGAACACCTGTTCGAACTGGAGATTGAAGAGAATGAAGAAGGGATCTCAGGTGAATATCAAGCAATAGAAAGCTGCATCAAACAATGGTTCCAAATAAGTACTAGGTTAGATCTATTTTGTTTTCGCTTTTATTTTATTAATTCATATTTTCAACATTTAATTTTTTATATTATTGTATATTCTAGGTTTAGTTTTTCAAAATTAAAAAATAATTTTGGTTTACTTCTTTTAGATAGATGGGTACATCGAAAATTATATTTTATGTAAATAATCTTTAATTTTTAATTAAAGTAGAGAAGATATGTTTTAGTTTTATTTTCAATTTAAAAATTAACACGCTTTAATTTGCTTTAATTTTTTCATTTTTGTCTTAATTGCTATTCTATTTTTAATTTTATTAGGAATTAAAAATTAATTTTAAAACTAAAATATTTATAAAAAAAACAACTGAAATTTTTTTTTTAATGTTCATTTCTTTTTATTTTTATGCTAGGAATAAAAAATAAATTAAGAGTTAGTTTCTTTTAATAAACAATTAGAAAATAAATTAAATTAATTAACAAACAAATAATAAATAATAAAAATTTATAGTTTTTTTTTGTTTTAGTTTAATATGTTCCTTTGTTTGTTTTAGTTTTTTCATATAAACCTAAATAAAATACAAATCTCCCCTTTAATTTTGTTATGAATATCTAAGGATACTCTAAAATAAGATATAAAATATTAACAGTATATATATTATATTTCCTTGTTAAGTTTTCTAGTTTTAACTTTTTAATATATATGTATTATTATTAATTTAATAAAACCTGCAATTATAAACATTAAACATTAATGTATATATAATAAAATTAAAACTTAAAAAAAACAAATAACAAACATTAT
>LPNX010202651.1:47467-80068 GCA_001517045.1 Pseudotsuga menziesii
GCAAAAAAAAAAAAGACACCAGAGCCACGAAGATTCAAGATTTTTTTTTCCTATGAGGTAATTAAAGCGAAAGAAGATATAGGGAGAGGAAACAAATTATTAAAGGAATAGAGGAAACCAAGGCTTGCAGAGCTACGTAGTATGTTTTGACAGTTTGTTACTTATTAACAAATTACCTACCTATTCTACATGTGACTGCAAAGCAAATATTTTTTTAATGGAAGCGAATGTTTCTATTTTTAAGTCTTTTCTGAAAAGGTGCACATGTCACCCACTAAGATCCTTCTCGTCAATGGCATTGTTAGTGTCATTGTTGGCTAACGTAGGATATTCAGCGGCGACTATAATGGCATTATAGAGGCATCATCATTACTTCCATTTTCGCCAAGCCAATTCCGATTTCCACGTGATCTTTTCTGATGTATTATTGACTTTAATACAGTCACATCGGGCGGCTGCCAAGTAAGTTTCTCAGCCCTAACCAATATCTCTAAACCAAACTACTTCAAAGAGTTAGATCTTAATTGGGATATGCCAAATGCAAATATCAGATAGAAATTGTAATTATTAATGTTTTCGATCATCACATCGCCAACTGACGCAATGCCCACCAGACTTACCTTTTTTTTTCACGGCGGTTTTGGTTACTGTCAATCCTAAATACAAATGCCACAATCAGTAAAAGTTGTAACTCACTCAATCCATGTCGATTTCCAGCCAGTAGTTACAGGGTGTAGTATGAGATTTACGAGTTGTTTACCAAAGAGGCATTCATCCAGATCTTTGTTAAACTGAATTCTTGTTAGACTTGAATTCTGGTTAGTCCATGTCTACCCTAAATATGGCTGCATCCCCAACATTTTGGGCGCATCCTTGTCATAATTATCCACCTATGCAGAGATAGAAAAGAGTTGGCATGCTAGTTGATTTTTGTTTAATGGTAGGGAAAATGGCCATGAACCCCGGTGGCATTGAGAATTCTGTTGATTTCTATCATCATGGAATGTGGTTTAATTATAGTTATCATCGAATCTGTCATGATCTTGACTATGAAGAAACCCCACAAATGAAATTGCATGCAACTCTGTTAAGGCATGGAAGGCTCCCTCGATGGGTTTGTGGTTGGCTCAATGCCAAAAAGGGTAGTGGATGTCGAGGTTTTGTAGTGGACGATCTAGATTGCTTGATGTTGGGATGCAGCAGAAAAATAAATAGGAGGCATCATATTCTCTACTCCAAGCTGAAGATAGAGTTGGGTCGAATGATGATTCGGTCAAGACCATCATCAAATGGGATATTCAAATACGATGCATTGAGCTATTCTCTCAACTTTGATGATGGAATCTATAAATATACAGATCCACAGGGTTTGCATTTAGGTTGCAATATTGTTGAGATACCAATTTAGGCTAAGAGCAGCCATGGCTATAATTGATCCACAAATTCCTATTGATCAGTTCTGTTTTTATCTATTGATATTATAGTTGATGTTTTCCAAAGATTTCATGTGCAAAAGTTAAATGTAAATTTGAGTACTTTCAGAGAAATAATGATGATCTCCTTGAAAATTTTGTTGAAGAGTCCAATAAGAATATCTTGGTTAATTCAATCAATGGCTAAAACCCGTTAGAAGAGCCATTATAATATATCCATCTAGTAGCTATACCCAATAGTCCACGGGTTAGCTTAGGCCATTCAGAAGAATGGGTTAGACATCGCGTCTTTCCTGAGGCTCTCCTAACCTCTCGAGAAAACACACCTCCTAAGAGAAGTAGTTGCAAGTACCTACGTTATATTGCTCAACACTCATCTTATATCTCCCAGAAAGAATGTCAACTAAACATAATATTACATGATTTATTTTCTCGGATTGAGTGGGTAGGTTCAGGCAGGCAATGCTATGATACTACAATGGATGCACTACATTTGGATATTTTTCCCTTTGTGTGATCTCACGCTTGAGGGAAAGAGTCTTTAACATTACCCATTTGTTTACAATCTGAGGAACATAACGTTGTGTTCTCATAATTTTAAACCTGCGCCCATACGAAAGTTGTCTCGCTTGAGAAATCTCTTTTATAATAACCCGTAATTGATGTCGAACTCAAGACAAAGTTGGGCAAGTGTAAGGAGACCCATTTGTTGTGCGATGGTTGCTGCTTTGTTGGGGCAATCGAAAAGATGTCATATCTATCCAGGCGGTCAACTACAAAAATAGGTTATCTCCTCAGCAGTAAACAATAGGTCTTTCTCGGGGCAATTGATAACTAATAACCATGAATATCACAGAAATTACCATAAGTATAAGTAGATTCCTATCTTGTTATAATTTAGTGAGAGTTTAGTTTCAATTTGACTATGATGGCCAAAACAGTGTTTTTACATTTGTTAATGGAGTGAACAGTCAGCTTTGACAAGAGTAGGATTTTAAGCTTTGGCTGGCTGCAAATGAATAAATTTTACGATTGAGTGGTGCTAGAACCAGGAGTTAGAAAATGAACGAGAGTGACTTTATTTTTATGCTTTTAAAAATATTCAAGTTAATCTTCTAGAATGGAAATGCAGGCAGAAATGGAAGAGCAGAGATGAACGTCGCTATCGTTATTAATAATAATAGTGCAAAATCTACAAGATCCACTGAAGAAAAAAATAACTCCATAGAAATTTAAACTACTAGGCTCCAGTCTCTCCTACTTCTTTGTTTTAGCTTCTCCTACATCCAACTTTGAATATGGCTCTCGATATGGTCCTTTTCTTGCTTATTATGCTCGATCGCATAGGTTCTAACTACGGTTCCATTTTAAATCTCTTTGTTCCATATTTCATTGTATATTCGCTTCTTATGCTCGATCGCATAGGTTCTAACTATGGTACCATTTTAAATCTATTCGTTCTGGATTTCATTGTAGATTTGATACTTAAGTGCAAGGACTCTCTCTCTCTCTCTCTCTCTCTCTATATATATATCTATATCTATATCTATATCTATATATATATATATATATATATATATCGCCATTAACAAAGGAGCATGCATCTCTATATTTTATGATTTGCATTCGACTTTAATTCTTGGCTTTTAAATAAATTAAAGGAAAAAACTGTTTCCCTACTTTTTTCAAATTTAAATACAATAGATTAAAGCCCTGAAGATTTTGTTTACATCGTGCTTTAGAAGTAAAATGATCCTTCTACTTTCACTGTCATTAAATTTGAAGGTGACAGGGAATATTAACATTGTGGGATGATGAAATATTAAAATATGAAATCATGAAATGAGAAAGGAAGGTTCTACACCTTTGCTTAGGTGTTATCCACAACATGTTATGAAATTGAAATCTATCCGCAAAGTTAAAAATACAATATGTATTATTGTATATATTCCTCACATTTTGCATTTTATTTAGTTAGTATGGATATAAAATTTTAAATAAATTATTTATTTATTTATTTAAAACAAATTAATAAAATTAAAATCTTTGTTAATATAATTTAAACAAAAACCAACAAAGTACTTTCACATAATAAAATAATTTAGTCTATATGTATATGTATATATAGATATAAACTTATTAAAATTACCAAATAAAAATAAAATAAATAATCAAATACATCATCCCACTTTTGCATGAAATTAGATTAAGTAAAAATTAATTTTAGGTTAATATGTATATAGAAATAAATAATGGAAAGAAATAATACAAATAATTAAATACACAAAAATAATTAAAAATAATTTTTAGGTCAAACATAAATTAATATGCATCTTTGAAATAGAAGGCTTTTCTACTGTCGCAGCCAAGCCTTCTTCTTAATTTTTATTTTTGCACAGTGAGACCTGGCAGATTTTCAGTGTGGGGGAGGTAGGTGTTTGTTCCAATTTTATTATAATTTTCATATAAACCATGCCATTTCAAATGTAGTTCTGTTTAAAAAGTGAAAGCTCATTCTGTTAGTCATTCCAGACAGGTATCTGCATGATCAATAAAACTGCTAACCTTATCATTAAAAAAAAATCGCTTATTGCACACTCCTATTCCAGATCATTAAGGTAATTAAGATAGTTTGCTTTTAGAAAGGTCGACCCTTTCTCTCTCTCTATTGCACAAACATTAAATAAAGATGCACTAATTTTTGTAAAAGGAGGATGTAAATTTTTTAAAATTCTCTGCAAAACAATTAAAAACGTTAGAAAAAAAAAAAATATATATATATATATATATATATATATAACAATTTAGCAATTGTAATAAAAAAATTATGATAAAATTACAAAAATAAAAATAAAATTGAATTAAAAGCTAAAAACATATAAATAAATAAAAACATTAGGTAATAAATAAAACCATAAAATTATAAATTATACATAAACCTAGAATCTTCTTAAATTTTATGATTACTATGCTAACTTGTTTTCGCAAGTCACTCAGAAACAACTTTCGACAAGAAGGGTTGCTACTTTCAGGTATAAAAGCATTTAATTTATTTTCTTTGACTTGGTTTTTTAAAGCACGTATTTTTCTGTATTTTCAATGCTCTCACAAGTTTGTCGCAGGAAAATGCTAACCTCTTTTGCAGATTCAAAGACGAATGAATGGCATTTCTAGAATCACATAAAAATTTTCAAAAAACTGTTCCATTGAAAGTTCGAAGGAGTTGAGTTTTTCCTTGAGTATGTCATGACATTTGCTGTCACAAAGAAGCCTTTCAGAAGCCAATTACACCATGTCATGATTACTTATCATTTTTCCTTCCAAGCTTATCCATCATTCATGTCAGAGTATATCGTTTCCCTGCCTTATATATCATGACTTCCCGCATGTCTACCTTTCTGAGTCGTACGTATTTTTCTTCATTTTCAGTTTATCTTTTGCCTTCTGAATAAAACCATTCATCTTCCTTTCCATGACTACATTGCTTTGTTATCCTTGCCATAAAAACGGTTTGGCCATGAGATCTTTCATCTATAGTCCTACCACTCATTATGTACAACTCGTGTTGACTGATGTGGGATTCCTTAAGGCCCACCTTTCAACAAGTCTTTACCCATTGACCTCGGCACACTATCTGGGATAGAGACTAAAGTTCATTTTTAGTACCTTAAGGATTGCATGCCTTAATGACAAGTTTTCTCGCTAACAATCATGGGAATACATCGATGTCCCTTGATCGTTAGATCTTGCAAGTGGCTCGACATCAACTCATTTATTCACACTTTTCATGATGTACTTAGGTACCTGTTGCAGCTGCAACATTTTCCCAAAATTCAAAAAAATTTGGGACCCTCCTTTAATTCATTTTGGCTCAGCTTTTTGGTTTGCTCGATGTTTTGCGCAAAGATTACTTTTATGCCAGCGATGTCACTATTTGATTTAATTTTTCCTTGCCATCGGAAGTGTTTTGAACTTTTGAGTCAGGAGTCTAGTCATCTGCACGCCCGTCGTTGCAGAGAAGTAACAAGAAGTCGGGTCTGATCCAAGATTTATTTCCTCCGATGCTTTTATTTATTTGTTTGTCTTAATCGGTGGTTTGTTGGAATACAGCCGAAACGTATTGTCTCTATGGTTTCCGCAGTTGTGGATGATGCATTGTGAAGTTCCCCGATGATTGCATTAACCTTTTTCTAACCTGCCATTTTTTGTTTCGCAGATCCTTTGGACTTCAGCGTTCATCGTTGCAGCTTTGGAAAGCATTATCTTTCCGGCGTAGTTTGATTTTATTTTCTGTGTTACCGTTATTTTTGGCCGAAGTCATGTTTGTTTTTATTCCGATTTTTGCTGGTTTTCAGAACTTGGTTTCTTTTATGGTTTCGCCATTGCGGCTCTCCAACCTCGTATTGCTCCGATGCCTTAGTCTTGCGAGCTCCAATGCGAGTGTTGATTTGCTTCTCTGCCGAAGCCTTTGCGAACTCTCTGTCATTTTATCATCCGCCGTTGTGGAGGCAATGTTGACTTGGTCATCGACCCCTTAGCCTTTTGCTGCCCGATGACTTTTTTCTTCCCACCGATTATAGTTGACTGGGTCATATATATAGTGGAGTTAGGTGGTTTATTATTTTATCGTTATTTTTGGACTTTTCTCTGCGCTGTTATTTTCGCTCGAGCAGACCAGGATTCTCGCTGTCGGTACCCTCGCTCCTAGGTGGCTCCACTGTGGAATTTCAACGATTTTCCTCCACCAGTCACACAGCACAGTGCCAGGTAGGCCCTTGTGCCCCTTTTCCGTTCCGTTCAATTGGACGAACTATTTTGTTGTCTCCACAGTTAGTGTTTTACTTGGGTTTCCGTCCTGGCCTATATATTTTCAAGTTAATTGGTATGGATGGCAATTGGAAGGTGTTGTGGTTCTGACTCAGCGTTCTCTCTCGTAGCCGTTATGGTCTTACAACTTGCACTCAATTGTTGGGGAAACCGGTGCAGACGACCGTTACGCTGTCTGCACCAGTTTTCCCCATTTTACGTTCGACCATCCGGGGAGGGCTTTCATGGCTTTCCTAGGAAATGCTGAGTTTGTTTCCACTGGTTCGGTCGCCCTCATTTTACAAACCGAGACCTCAATGTTGTTTTTAGCTCAGTGCTTAAGGTGACCTTGTTCATTGTCGATTCCGAACCCTGAACCGGTCTGGGTTAGAGTGGCTTTTCCCAGTCAGACCGTGAGGTGAGCATTTACAATCTCCTAGTGTGCTATCACTTGCGACATCCTCACTTGGGTTTAGGCATCGCTTAATGTTGTAACCCTCAGCACTGAGAGGGGGTTTTTGAGACTATTTTATGTTCGGCATTAAGAAGAGGATTTTTCGTTGTTTAGAAAACCCATGCTTGTCTAAGATGATCTGCGAATGTTGGACTGAGCTGGTTTTAGTTTTTTGGCAAGAGCATTTGTTTTTTAACATTGTTTGCTCATTTTTCATAACTGCTCTCATGTTTAGCGCAGATGAGGTAAAACATTTATACTAATACCTTTATCTTTAAATGTTATCCGGAAATAACCTAACATACATTTCTGTACATGGCAGGGAAATTCCTCAGAATTCAAAATGTCTAAGTGTCAAAAGAAGAAGGCTCCCACAGTTGAAGAGGAACCTGAAGTCAAAGTCATCACCAGAGCCGAATACACTTACGAGGAAATCAAATGCGTAGTTGGTGTAGAGCCCAAATATCAGTGGGGAGAAATCTATAGATTAATTACACACCGAGAAGTACCTGATATAGGTTTTGAAGAAGAAACCATCTATGCCAAAATAGAGAGATCCTCCTTGATGAAAATTGCTACTAGACCTGAGCTCTTTCCATGCTCAGAGGTGATTGGGTGGATTCTACCCAGGGCAGATGTAACCACTATGATTCTGGAAAATGTTGATAAACAGGGTTATGCTGCTTATAGCCCTGGATATGTGGCTCTAGCTTACCACTTACCAGAAGCCCAAGTATATCTGACTGAAGACTGGCTGAAGGCCATCAGGATGGACCTAGTCGAGACACTAAAGAGGATGCTCATGCCTGGAAAAAACTTTAGAACTGGGTTGACTGGAGAATATGACACTGCGAGTCTAAGAACCCCTTACAGGTTCATCGCCCTGATGCTGAACAGGATCTTCGAGAGGGCCCACAGTAAAAGCTTCAAATTAGAGTGGGTGCCTATCATTTTCTATGTTGCAACACAGGGGACCGTGTTCAACTGGGCCAACATTGTGTCCAATAGCCTCTCGACCTGCATGGCATCAGCATTAGGAGGGGTGTCTCAAAAGAGTTCAAAGTTATACATGAGCTCCATACTGATTGATTGCATATTATGCAATCAACCCTTCCCCAACCTAAGGTGTATCTGGGACTGGGAAAGAACACCAGTTTACTCAGCATACAAGCCATTGTGGGCCCACAAATACCACAGTCACTACAGGGAAGTGTGTGAGCACTTCATTATGCCATTGTATACCCTGATTTTCTTGAAAGAGTGCAACTACATGTCGTAGGAGGCATTGTAGGTGATTGAAGAGTATGCAGACTATTAATTGACTGAAGATGGACTATATTTCAAAATGTTTGGATGCTCTAGAGCACCCTCACTACTGCCTAAGTATGCCATAGACTATGTAATCCACAAAGAATTAGTTAGACAAGTCTTTTTAGATGGCATAGGGAGTTTTCTATTTGAACATAAGAAAGCAGCATACCCTCCATTTCCATTCAGATTGGGAAGCTACAAGTTTACTAGGGTAAAGAAGGCCGATGAATTCGTGGAGGAGTTGGAGAAATTCCATTTTGGGGAAATGCGTTTCCACAGAAATGCCTCTCGGAATAAGGTTGCAGAGCACTGCAAAGAGGCAAATGTACATTTTGAATACACTAGCCACTGGGACAGAGAGGAGTCCATTTTCCGCAGTGCACAGAACATGATGGCCTTAAGAAGAAGGTTTAAAAATAAAATCACCACCAAAGGGGGAAAGGGACAGGATGAGCAGGAAAAGGCCGAGGAGGAGGAAACCAGGAAAAGAAATGAAGAGGCTAGGAGGCTAGCCCAAGAGGCCAAAGGCTGGCTAAAAGGAGAGGAGGAGGAAAAGAGAAGAGTTGCATAAGAGGCAGCCAAAGTCAAAAGAAGCTTCCAAAAGCAAAGAAAAAGAAAGAAAAATAAATATGGATGAGGAGCTGAAGAAGTAGGAAGCAGAGAAGATATAACTGACACAGGCAGTGACAGAGCAATTAGCTCCTGATGCAGCAGATAGTCAGGCTCAGGACTTGAAAAATCCTGACATTCAAGATCCTGAAGCACCTGCTGCCAGCACACCACGACAGGCTATGGTCCCCACCCTTAGGACAATCCCCTTTGAATAGAAGAAAGGGGAAGAGGTACCGGATTTTAATACTATCTTCTATGATAAAGAAAAGAAAAGGATAGTAAAGAGGACCGAGAGGAAGGTTGAAACTAGGGGGTTGTCTGGTAAAATGATAAATGATACAACTATTGTGTACGGAATAGACAAAGACCCTAGGTTCACTATCAAAGAGGGGGCTGCATTGATCCATGCTTCCAAAGACAATGTAGATAAAATAATGACAGATCTTGAGTAGTCAAATAAGTCTTCTTCTCAACTCAAAGATACCCTGAGAAAGGAAAGAGAAGAAAATAATAGGTTAAAGAGAAAGTTTGAAGACATACAAAAGGAAATAAAGTCTTCAAAAGCTTAACTTCAGGTCCTCCAGATAGAGAAGAGATCTATGGAGACCACCCAAGAGTGTCTGGAGAAAGTACAGCAGGAATATCAAGAGTTGAGGGCAGAAAAAGAGCAGCTGCTAGGTAGGATAAGGGAATTGGAGCTGCAGAAGGCTACCTTGGAAGAAGATGAGAGGCAATCTCAAGTGCAGAAGACAGAACTTAAAGAGTAGATTACCTCATTGACAACAGCTTTAGAAGAGGCCAAGGAACAGCAGGTTAGTCTTCAGCCTTTCAAGGAGCATTTTCTGGCACAGAGAAGCAAAATGCACCAGCTACAGATGGCCATTGAGGAAGAGCGGTGTAAGGTATTGCAGGTGGATAATCGGCTGGAAGAGATTTTGGAAACCTCTTGTTATTTTATTAACAGATCTCAGGACATCCTGGAAATCCTGACAGGAAGGATGGCAAGGTTAGAAGCTAATGAAGAAACTCCTGCAAAGTTACCCTCAAAATATCAACAAGCCCTCAGGCAGGACTATGATTTGTTGGAGTTTGCCATCAACACAGCCGAAGAGTTCAAGAAGGTTGTTAAAAAGACAAGAGGGGTGTGTGCAGAATTCTTCAAAAGACTTCTGATCACTTATAATCGATGCCAGGTAGAGGCTGAGCAAAGAATGGATTCTTTTCCAGACCACATCCTGTTTTTGGAAATTTTGCAAAGAAGGTATCATGAAGATGAAAAAAGGATACAGCACATTAAAGCTCTAGATGAACAGACCCTAAGGAGTGAGGTAGATCATTCCGCGATTAGTGTGCGGTTGTTAGAAGACCAGCTTCACCTGAGCGCAACTAGAATAGAAGTCATCAGAAACCAGGATGCAAAATTTGAAATAAATATTTGATTCTTGGAACCTTCTGAATTTGAAAGTATTGCTTCAGAGGCTTCAGCATGGAAGAAATTTTTGAATAATCAAGCGGGGCCCTCCTCATGAACATTTGTTCACTTTTGTAATATTTTGTAAACTTTATAAACACTTAGTGAAAGTAAATTTTTGGGAGGCGAAGAGTTGGGGAAGCCCAAGAGTCATTCGCGGGCAGCCCAACAGTCTTGTTCTTTTGTATAAATATAGAAGATTTAGGTGAGAGAGGGACTTTTTCCTAGTTAGATGAGTGAAGACATATTGTAAGAAGAACTATTTCCTTTTGCAATAGAGAATTACAGTTTGCCTATTGGAGAAAGCTTGGTGGGATGTTCAAATGTTATGCTATGGATTTGTTGAAGAGGAACTATTTCGTTTTCAGCTTTATGTTCATTAACTGTGAGATCGTTCTAACTCTTAGGACCTATGTTCTTGTCTGAATGATTTCTGGTTCATTTTATGAAAATTACCACCATGAGTAATGAATGTTGTTCATAAGCAATTGGCTATCTGGTTGTTTAAATATCTTCAATTGTTCATGTGTTTTGGAAGAAATATTAGCTATCTGAAATTTCTCTTTATAATGCATGCACAAAATACATTACTCATTAATAAGTGACAATCTTGCTCCTTGGGGATAGGTAGGTAGTTAGATTTAATTTCTTGCTGTGTGTATGATTTAGATGCATGAGAGTTTAAGACGAGAGGTAAGAACCTGTGCATCACATTGTGAATACTCCTTGCATTCTCTATCAATCTGCATGTTAAATAGGCACTTGCATATCATACTAAAAGTCAAAAATACAAAAATATATACAGTGGACCGGGTCGCAATCGGTAAAACCTCTTATTTTTGTTACTTGACCTATGGAATCCGGAATGCAAACCGGACGGATTCCCTACACCAAACAGTCACAAACTAGTTGGGAACGTTGACTGGGGAGAATCCCTTGTTGTTGTTGCCTGCGATTTTCCAGGCCTCAACAGTACCTTGGCACTCATTGACATCAATGGTAAGATTTCCTCGCATTGTTTAACGACATTCATCAATGGTCGGTAATCCAATGAATTCTTTCCATGTTCAACACCGACACATTTATTTGCATGGTAAGAATTGTACCATCAAGTTTTGTAGCAGGTGAAGACTATATACTTTTCATGACATCATCAACAGTTTTACAGCAGCATACTTCCAACCATATGAGACTACCACGATTCTACTTTCAACTCTCATCTTTTACTTCATCCAACCAAGCAGTAGTTCAGATCCTTCACTTCACATTCTATTATTCAGCAGCAGCAACCACATTCCTATTGCATAAATTCATCAACTTTTTGGGTAAGTGGAGGTATGTTGTTTTCTAATCTTTAGCCATGTAATTCCTTAAATGCTAGAAAATGANGCTTTCTAATATACATTGATGGTTCATCATTTCTAGTGCATGTACACTTTTAAATCTTATGTATTGCAGCAAAAATACAAGTAAAACAAGTGAATGTTGTTAACACAAGAACCAACATTTGTTGTACTTATGCTTGTCACACAAGAACCAACCATAAGAAAAATTGCTACAAGTTAGGCATTTCAAAATCATGGAATGATTTACTATTACATACCATCATCATGTGAATCCCAGCTACAAAGCCAAAAGTTTTAAAAAGAATCAATGCATAGTTGCATGAGGACATGCAACCAGTCAAGTTGGGGGGAATGTTGAGCCGCAAAAAGACCATATTTTATTCATCTTTCCTATACCATTTGTCACCTTATTCCTATCTTATCCTTCCATAAAACCATTAATATTCACCACTTTCATAAATAATATGGGTTTATATTACTATTTTCCAAATCATTTATTTTTTAGTATTTTGAATGAATTTATGGTTAATTATTGAGAAAAATAACATATTTTCATTATAATTTAAAGTTGGATGAGTTTGGTGATGCTTACAGGTGTATTCAAAGACTTTAACAAGCTCAAAAGTGACCACCTAGCCTCAAATTCGAATTTCATCCTCAATATATGGGCTAATTTCAAGGAGAAGATCATGGACATGTGGAGAGAATATCTCATCCAATATTTGTTGAGGATTTGAAGGGATGAGTTTTAGATTTGTTGAGGATTTGAAAGGATGAGTTGTAAATTTGTTGAGGATTTTGAGGGATAGGTTGAGAGAATAGTGGATCTGTAATTATGATTAGTTATCTTGAGTTCATGTATAAATAGGAGTGCTCACTCCTCATTTTGGTTAGAGGCTTCTCTAGTGGTTTGGTAGTAGAGAACTGGTTCATCTTTTTAGATAGTCATGGATTTGATCTTGTTGTAATAGATTTCATATTTTAGAATAGATAGTTGGATCTCTTCATATTTTGATGTCTTGGTTATGAATTAGTTGTATTTATTTTATGTGAGATCACAAGTTAATGTTAGTTGTTTTATATCAGTTTATTTCATGCAATATTATGCTTTCATAGATTAGATTTATTTCCTGCAATTTCTTGATTTTCATGTCATTTATTCTTTTGCAAGTTTAATTTAATTTCAATTGCATGTATTTTTTATTTTAGTCACTTAGAATATTAGATTAAATTATCTATATTCTACCCCTGCATATATTTTGTCTGTACCTCACAAGTTGACACTCTCTCCGGGTTGACAATTAAATTATTGGATATCTATTATAATTTGTTTAATATTTTCCCCAACATTACCTTCCTACACCCTAATCATTTGGCACATTCATACATTATCATTGGCCTTGATATTAATATATGGGCTAATTTCAAGGAGAAGATCATGGACATGTGGAGAGAATATCTCATCCAATATTTGTTGAGGATTTGAAGGGATGAGTTTTAAATTTGTTGAGGAATTGAAAGGATGAGTTGTAAATTTGTTGAGGATTTTGAGGGATAGGTTGAGAGAATAGTGGATCTGTAATTATGATTAGTTATCTTGAGTTCATGTATAAATAGGAGGGCTCTCTCCTCATTTTGGTTAGAGGCTTCTCTAGTGGTTTGGTAGTAGAGAACTAGTTCATCTTTTTAGATAGTCATGGATTTGATCTTGTTGTAATAGATTTCATATTTTAGAATAGATAGTTGGATCTCTTCATATTTTGATGTCTTGGTTATGAATTAGTTGTATTTATTTTATGTGAGCTCACAAGTTAATGTTAGTTGTTTTATATCAGTTTATTTCATGCAATCTTATGCTTTCATAGATTAGATTTATTTCCTACAATTTCTTGATTTTCATGTCATTTATTCTTTTGCAAGTTTAATTTAATTTCAATTGCATGTATTTTTTATTTTAGTCACTTAGAATATTAGATTAAATTATCTATATTCTACCCTTGCATATATTTTGTCTGTACCTCACAAGTTGATGCTCTCTCCGAGTTGACAATTAAATTGTTGGATATCTGTTATAATTTGTTTAATATTTTCCCCAACATTACCTTCCTACACCCTAATCATTTGGCACATTCATACATTATCATTAGCCTTGATATTAATGTTTGCCAACATTTGAATATTCAAATATCTACAAATGCTTCAAATCCTATTATGTGCATAAGCCTCCTATGGCAAGAGAAGTCTGTAGCCAGTATTAAGTTAAATATTTCTATTATTACCAAAGTCAGTATTAGATCTAATACCATAAGTTGCTGAATTATTCAATAGTGACACAAAATTTCCAGTTAATTTACTAAGTTCAAGAAGTACACCATTTTTTGTTTTCAGCAAAATACATGACCCTATTTACTTGATGTCCCATTTCAAATTTAGTATTATGATTTATCTGGTCAAAAAGCTATTGTTCTGATTACTTCACAAATGTCCTTAGCTCAATTTCCACAAGGTGAATTGTCCTGGAATAAAAAACTAGTGCATGTGCTTATGAATTCTTCCATATTAAATGAATCGTGTTACTAAAAGCTTAGTTCCTTGTCTCATTACATGCCTTCTTCTCAATATTGAGTGCTAAAGCATAAAGGAGAATTCAGGACTCCAATGGTGATAGGAGATTGGTAAGATTCATTAGACCATTGATCACAGTAGCAGTCCACATTGTAACTAATATTATCTAAATCATATAGATGTTATGCCTAGTGCCATCTTGTAAAGGCTGAAGTGGTGCAGAATAAATTATGCAATCCCTTAATGTACCTCTCATGTTACTAGAGTCAATTTGCCCAAGCATACATAATATAAGCTCTTCTCATCAAGTGTCATATCGCATATTGTTTGTATATTGTGTTCAAACATGTTCTAGTATCTCTTTTAATAAATCCAATGGTATGATATGTAACATACTAAATTATTTACTATAGTTCTAGTAAGGATCAATATCAAAATCTATTTTAAGATTGGAACAAAATCAAAGGATTTAGTTAAAATTAATTTAAAGCAAATTTGTCACAGAGCAAGTAACTGCACCGAGAGAAGCAAGTTGCTCTTACAGTCCAGGGTGAAAGAGTTGTGTCACATGATGTGTGTGGAGACTCTACACAGATTTGTCACATAAAGAGTGTGTCTGTCAGTAATACTAAGAAACTGAAATGGGAAAAAAGAAGACTTCCAACAATTAATCTCAACCATACAAAGACTATCATAAATCCATCTTAAAACCCATCATTCAGGAAGTGAGAGATTTACAGTTGGGTTTTTAATGTTTATGATCCAGAGGTTAATATGAACCTATGCTGGTAAGTAGCACTTAATTTCTCTTGTGTGAAGTATCTTGTCATTCAATTTCATCCCTATAAAGCTCTTTTACTTTACTTCAGGCTGCTTCATACTAACAAATAAACTAATAAAATATTCAAAGAGAGTTTACATCATGTATAACATGTTGCACTTTCCGTTACACGTGATAAAGGAACTTCAAACTCCATAATAACTAAACACAGTATTCACTTCTATAAACATTGTAAAACACCAAATACCCATTATTCACATCTCTACTTGCCTTAAGATAAAGAATAGCCTACTCATTTGGATTTTGAGTCATGATAAACAAGAATTAATAATGGCCAATTCAGATGGACTTCCTAGAGAAACATTGAATGTTAGTGCCTAATAAGGATGGAGTGACATTTGAGCCTTTCACCAGCTCAAATTCTAAAAGATCAAGGCACATGTATTAACAGCCAACATGAAATTCTCTTTAATCTGAAATATTTGACATGTGCAAACTTCAAAGTGGTCAGGGTACGTTCTAACAGAAATCATGGCAAAGATGCAACTAAAACTTATTACACTATTCAAATTGGCACAGGCTATTCTATCCACCTTGCTAACCTACTTCACCCAGAAATACATATGGTTGGTTATTCCAAAATTCACAGTAGCTCCCAACAAGGTATTGGTTCACTGAGGTTGATGGAGTGTTAAGCCATCCACCAAGGTTTCATTATAGCTGAAAAACATTATGGCCATGGTGGCCATACATCTTGTTGGGAAACTCATGCATTGTAGCATATTATAGACCCAAGCCACCCTATGTTCTCCCCAAGGCCTATCATAATTTTTGACAAACGAGTTGTGGTCAAGGGGTCAGTGCTCAATCCCAATATCAACCCCACTTCCAAAGACATGTTTTCACCACATTTGAGAGCGGGTGAACATTCTGGTAACAGCGAAAACCTAGGTGGAAGTCCAGGTGATCTCGACATACCACATGTGGCATATTTAAATGAACCTATGAACAAAAAAAACAATCATTTAACTACTCGAAATTGAGGACTTGATACAGATGTGGGACTCTTTAGTGAAGTGGGAATTTATAGAAAATTACCTTGGTGCCTACTAAAAATATTAGAGGCATTCCTAAAAACAACCTTTAAGTTGTAAACCTAGTTAGAAATCCTTGGTTTATACATGTCACATATTTCCTCAACATTTAACTACAGGGAATCTGTGGCTTCTCGCTATAGTGAATTGATCATTTTTCAAAATTTTCTTACCTGGTCTCATTAGAGAAATTTTGAGGTCTAAAATGGGCCTCCTAAGGAAAATAATAAAATAATAGTTAAAATAATAAAATAATATTTATTTATTTTGGAGGAAAAAAGAAAAAACTACTTTTTGTGTTCGTATTTTCGACATATCTCCCCGTGTTTTTACTCAAATTTCGATCGGGAGAGATCGTTGGATGTGGAATTTGATTCTGCATCCAACACGTACCCACACTACATACTTTTGATGGACCCCTCTACCCCAAAAACAAGAAATTCCTAAAAAACATGATGATGATGTCATCATCACATTTTTTCAGGTATTTCTTATTTTTGGGGTAGCGGGGTGCATCAAAATTATACAATGTGGGTACTCGTTATATGCAGAATCAAATTACGCATCCAATGAGCTCTTTCGATCTAAATTTGAGTAAAAACACAGGGAGATATGTCGAAAATACGAACAAAAAAATAGTTTTTTATGACAAATATGTCAATTCAACCATTATGGTTGACTCATTTTATTGGAATTCTATTGGTTCTTGAATTCCAACTCACAAGAACTTATTGTTGGCATGTTTTCCTATAAGGCCCATTTTAGACCCCAAATTTCCTCTAATGTCTGAATTTTACAAACCCTTGGAACCATAAAATTCCAAAACCTTATGAAAACCTAAAGAGATGAGCAACAATTCAGGCTCCCATCCCAATATCTGCGGTGCAGCAGTATTTTATTTGTTTTTCCTACTTTGACCCTCTTTCAAGGGGCACATGGGATCTGGTAGCAATAATTGGAAAGAGTTGCATGCCCTAAAACTCCTATTGAAGTTGGAAAATGGAAAAATGTGCTAAAACTTTAAGTGTTTGCAGACTCAAAGTTGCTGATGGAATTCGTAACAGGTGCTTTTAGATTTCAAATCCTTATTTAATGCTCATTGCTGGACCAAACCAAGGAAGCTTCTAGTCTTTTTCAGTAGACCTCCTTCCACCACGTTTATAGGGTACACAATGCAAAAGATGATGAGTTGTTTAAAGATGTTTTTTCTGGCCAGCCTTGTGTTTTTTGTGGAGGAACTCAGAATGGAAGGAAATTCTACCCTCCCTTCATAAAAATATTCTAATTTTTTGTAATAATCTGAATTGCTTATCTATGTGTTTCTGTTATCTCTTTGGAGGATATGTATGGCAATCTTTTTTTTTGATACACCCTTTTTTTGCTGGGCTTCAGGCTTTTTTATTATTATTATAGGACTTATGAATGCTAAGGTTCTAGTGATATTTTGATATGCATGTGTATGGGTTGAGATATACTCAAATCCATGATAACAATGCATTGGAATTTACTGATTATAAATTTTTCTCCTATATGGAATCTGAAGCTATAATATTTTCTGCAAAAAAAAAGAGGCACTTGAACTCCAATCCTTGATAGCTTAAGGTTTGTTAGTGTATTTTATTTGTTGTTAAGGTATCATATCTTCTTGTTACTGTAAATGAAAATATGTCATTGATTACACCTCTCATCTTGAGTTTTAACTCCATATTATGTTACAACTCCTTTCTTTGTATGTTTTTAGTGTCATTATCTTAGAAAATGTATTTTTGCACTTGATCTGTGATCGAGGGGCCTATAGCCCACTTGGTTCTCCAACATGAGTTCTCTGTCGAAATCAAAATTAAGTCTCTTCTCTTACTTTGTTAAGGCCAATACCATGCTTCTCTAATGGCTATCTAGAATTGAACGAACTGAATCCAGGACTTGGACGCTTGATTGGTTTATTTGTTGTCGTGCCAAGGCCAATTCTCCTTGGCCATTTCAAGTAAACTCTAATTCTATTACCTGCCTATCAGTACAGCTGAAACTGAAATAGTGACACATATTTTTCCAGTGCAGAATTACAACCTTTAACGGTCATAAAGGGAAGGAAGGATCAGTTATAGGAGAGTGTTTCTATGAGCATAAAAACAGATCTGCAAAGAGCCCAAATGTTAAGCTTCTATATTCTGTTGGGAATTGTATATAGAATAGAACCTCAAAGAGAGTGAATTTATGGTATGGACAGTATCTTCTTTCACAAGCACAATCATACAAGTATCTACCAATGCATCATAACCGTATAAAAACTGTCCAAAAAAAGAAAACCAATGAACTGTTGCACCTATGTATGTACCTATGTTTGAATACCATTTGTGATTTTGTATGAGGATTTTGGTTGAAAACTTTGCGTGAAATTATCAGATTATAGAAACTTGTATTGCCCTTTTGGAGCAACTTGCAACATTTCTATTTTAATTTTTCAAGGAAAAAATAATCATTTTAACCCCTCAAGTACCTATGTGTTTCAAACAATAAAGGGTCTATCCAATATTACATAGATTTCACCACTTCAATATATCAGGATTCTCTTAGCTTCTCTCAATGTTACATTTTACAAAGCTCTCAGTTGTGTCTCCTTCTAATTGGCATAAGTTCTAAATATAAAAGCTTAAAACCAAAAGGCAATGGGAAATCAACAAAAACATGTGGCTTGGTCCCACACAAAGGAAGTCATTAAAATCCATATTGACATAGCCGTTCATTTTATAACAATTCAACCCAATAGAGCACAAAGATATGCTTGATTTAGCAACTCAAAGAAACTATCAGTGTGTTTTAAAATACCATAATACAAGTTTGGAAAGAAAATTATTTTGTAGATGGTTTATTTAATGTTGAAAACTAAGGTCAATTTCAAAGAACAATCCATGACAATTTCTCACACTTCTTATATATTTTGGTTTCTCACACTGGCCAGAACCTCAAAGAGAGTGAATTTATGGTATGGGCAGTATCTTCTTTCACAAGCACAATCATACAATTATCTACCAATGCATCATAACCATGTAAAAACTATCTAAAAAAGAAAACCAACGAACTGTTGCACCTATGTATGTAACTATGTTTGAAGACCATTTGTAATTTTGTATGCTTGATTTAGCAACTTGGAGAAACTATCAACGTGTTTTAAAATACCATACTACAAGTTTGGAAAGAAAATGATTTTGCAGATGGTTTATTTACTATTGAAAACTAAGCTCAATTTCAAATAACAATCCATGACAGTTTCTTATACTTCTTATATCTTTTGGTTTCTCACACTGACTAGAACCTCAAAGAGAGTGAATTTATGGTATGAGCAATATCTTCTTTCACAATCACAATCATACAAGTATCTACCAATGCATCATAACCATGTAGAAACTATCCAAAAAAAGAAAACCAACGAACTCTTGCACCTATGTATGTAGCTATGTTTGAATACCATTTGTAATTTTGTATGAGGATTTTTGTTGAAAACTTTGCGTGAAATTGTCAATTTACAGAAACTTGTACTTCCCTTTTGGAGAAACTTGCAATATTTCTATTTTAATTTTTCAAGGAAAAAATAATCCTTTTAATCCCTCAAGTACCTATCTATTTCAAACAATAAAGGGTGTATCCAATATTACATAAATTTCACCACTTCGACATATCAGGATTCTCTCAGCTTTTGTCAACGTTACATTTTACAAAGCTCTCAATTGTGTATCCTTCTAATTGGCATAAGTTCTAAATATAAAATCTTAAAACCAAAAGGCAGTGGGAAATCAGCAAAAATAGGTGGCTTGGTCCCACACAAAGGAAGTCATTAAAATCCAGATTGACATAGCTGTTCATTTTATAACAATTCAACCCAGTAGAGCACAAAGATATGCTTGAGTTAGCAACTCGGAGAAACTGTCAACGTGTTTTAAAATGACATACTACAAGTTTGGAAAGAAAATTATTTTGCAGATTGTTTATTTACTATTGAAAACTAAGCTCAATTTCAAAGAACAATCCATGACAACCAAGGAAAATGAGAGAGTAAATATTGCAATACTTTAATAGAAATCGACCATAACTTAAAAGAATTGGTTGTAGACATCGTAGTTACAGAATGACAATTAAGAAATGATTTTCTTCTTACCTGCAAATAGCATGCCCAACTTCATGATATGCAATGAGACTTTTATTTTTCCCATTTTTCATCACCGTTCCCTCCATTCTAGAAAAAATCCTGTCTATAGAGTCATCTATTTCCTTGGCAGAAATTACTGACTTCACACGCCGCCCAGCCAAAATTGCAAATTCATTCAATAGATTTGCAAGATATGCTCCACTGAATCATGGGGTTCTCATTGCAATGAATCCTAGTGAAACATCACTATCAAACTTCTTATTGGTTCCATGCACTTTCAAAATCTCTATCCTTCATTTAACATCTAGTACATCCACAGATACCTGCATAAAAAACACATTTTCAATTCATTATGATGCCACTTTCAAATATAAGCAATACATATTCGGGGATCACCCAGAAGCAAAAAAATTGTTGGTTGGTTCTTAAAAATTGATAACAGACGTGTCTATCAAAATGCCCTAGATACAACAAAGCAGAATCAAGTATATCAACCCTATTGGTTGCGGCAATCACAATGATACCAATGTTCCCTTCAAAGCCATCCATTTTGGTAAGAAGATGATTCAGGATTTGTTCTTGCTCATCATTTCCTCTACCTATTCTAGTTCCTCTCTGCCTACCAACTGCATCAATTTCATCCACGAAAACAATGTAAGGGGCATTTTATTTGGCCTTTTTGAATAGGTCATGCACTCTAGATGCTCCAATACCAACAAACATCTCAACAAACTCAGACCCTGAGATAAAGAAGAAGGGTACACCAGCTTCCCCTGCAATGGTCTTTGCTAGCAAAGTCTTCCCAGTCCCTGGTGGACCCACAAGAATAACTCCTTTAGGAATACAAGCTCCAATTGCAGTGAACCTCTCTGGTTTCTTCAGGAACTCAACCACTTCCATGAAATCCTGCTTTGCCTCATCAACACCTGCCACGTCATCAAATATAACTCCAATATTCGGTTCCATCTGGAATTTTTCCTTAGATTGACCAAATTGTAAGGGAAACCCAAGACCTCCAGGGCCTCCCATTCCTCTTGAATATCTCCTAGATAAGAAAAAATCCCTCCAATTAGGATGAGAGGAAATGCTAAATTTTCGATCAAATTCGGTAGCACTGATCTTGAGTCCTCTTGAGCATTGTGTGCTACAAAGTCTATATTCTTCTCTTTAAATTTATGTAGAAGCTCCTGGATGAGACCATGAAGCTTTACTCTCACTCGTTGAATCCTATTTCCCAATTCAGGAGAGACTACCTCCACAATTGCAATCATTCCATTCTCAAACAAGTCCACTTTATTCACCCTATCCTTGTCCAAATATTCCCGGAACCTCGAGTAAGACATTCTTGATGACGCTACACCTTGGTCATATGCCTGAGCCCTCTGCACACCCAATAATGTAGGGAGGGAAACCCCCACTGCCCCTAACAAAATCTTTAGAAACACCCTCTTGTTTCCATGTTTCTTTCTCTCCAAATAATCCCTTACTATCCCAAGCTGACATGACTTGACCAGTTAGCAATGATAGAAGACCACTTTTAGGAACTAATTGTTGACCATAAATCTCCTTGCTTAAACTACCATTCCCTTGGGTGAAGGATAGGAAATCTGGGATCAGTACAAACAGATTGAGTGTTGCATCTTCCATCTCTATAATGAAATGGAGATATTACAAGCCTATAAGAGCCTTTTTCTGCTACAAAAATATAATTATAGTTAGCTTAGGAGAAAATTTGTCTACTATTGAAGATAAAAAAGAATCAGTCATATTTTTCTACTATTAAAAATAATAAAAAAAGAAAAAATCATAGTGTTACTAATACTACAGCCTGATTTTAGTCATTACAATGAACCACATTCAAACACCCCTTGAAACAAATATAAAAGAAGAAAATTGTAGTATTGTTTCCTTCACTAAAATGCTACACACAATCAACATTGATTTTACTAGGTATAAACCCTAGGATGGGCATCAGCTTGTAGTCCAACAACAAAGTGGAGAGTCCGTCAAACATAGGTCTTGAACTCTATCTTTGCTACCGATAACAACACAATTGGCTACCTATTGGATCTCCTACTAAGAGGGCATTAGTGATTATCTAAGCTAAGCTACTTATCCATCGTTGTGACCCAACGCATACTTTCAATTATTGAATACTGATGTATTTCACTTGCTGATTAGCCATGAACAAATGTTAACTTTGCATGAATAAGCCTTCATTTTTAATTGTATTTTATTAGTGTTACAAGTATTATATGGCACATCTCTCTCACCTACGTTGGGAGAGTCTTGCTTCCCTTGATGCAACAAACCCTAGTATAAAATATTAAAAGAGACCAAAAAGAAACTAAAGGCATCTCCAAAACTAAATTCCAACTAAGAGACCAACACAAAGGCAACAACCATCAATCCCAACAATCCCAACTGTATTGGAAAAGATTGAAAATTGGTGGAAAAAAGGGCAGACCTAAAAAGGTAACTACCACCAATCCCATCTGAATTGGCAAAGATTGAAAATTGGTGGAAAAAATGGCAGACCTACAAGAGAAACTACCAACAATACCAACTGTATTGGCAAATATTGAAAATCGGTGGAAAAAAGGGCAAACCCAAATTCTTTGAAGGACAGGAAGAAAACCCAACTAAAGCAGCAATGTACACCTGTTTCACACCAAGGACGTCTAAATAAGCATGCCTATTTAATCCTCACTTGCATGCATGTTTAAGACTGTTGAATCAATCTGGAAATTATTTTATGTTTTCACATCCTTTTTAGGTTGTTCATCCCCTACCATAGCCAAAGCAGATGCCAAGGACTCTCTCAGTTTGGCTCTAACAAAATCAAATGAATCAACAAGACCCTTGGGAGAAGATAAATATATCTATACTATCTTCTTCTCTTGTGTTGGAGATTGATGCATCTTTACATTGGGTACCCCAAAGAGAACCTTTAACGGTACGTTATCCATTGTAGAAGAGTATGGTGCATTAGGATCAAAATCTACATCTGCATCTTGCTTTGGCATTTTCTTAGTATCGTTTCATTCATGCACTTCTAACATTGACACTGTTCTAGACTACCCATGATCTTCAAGAAGTTCGTGGTACTGTTATCCACCGAAAATTCAGTTAGCAATAGATATCTTAAAATTTTCTAAATGATAATTATTATAATGTACATTAACAATGTAGGATAATAATTTCATGAAAATTGTCTTTCTGATCAAAACCAGATTTAACATGCCAAAAAGAACTCCAGAGAAAATTATTTTAGCATTATTGAAATTCATCCTTTGGAACAGGTATGCATCTTTCTTTAAAAAAAAAGGAAAAGAAAAAGAACATTAAATCAATCTCAATGCATACAAAAAGAAGTCAAATTCAAAACAAACAAACATCTAAGCTTCAAATTGATCACCTTTTACAATGGAAGCATATAAAAGCATATTTAGCCCTTTAACCTCAGAAGCATAAAAGAATAATTATGCAATCTTACAAGGTAAGGTCCAACATTTGAATTGGGGCAGATGGGATGTTAATCTGGAATAACAAAACTTTCAGTTTGCACATACGCACATCTTGAATATATTTTAAATTTAAACAAAAAAACAATATTCCAAATTTGTTGAGTATGATACTAGGCTGGAATTATTTAATGAAAAACGCCATATTTATCTGTCCATTTAAAACCCTTCACAAAAGATAAAGAGCATTCCTAATAAAACCCTTCACAAAAGAGAAAGAGCACCACTAATATTTTAGGAAACAGTTTCATGAAATATCCAACTTTTCAATATGTTCAACAAGATATTATATATACACCTAAAACAACTAAACTACAATATTGACATCAATGCCCTGTGCATCTATTTTTCACATTGACAGACCCTTCATAACATCACAGTTTCAGGCTCTTCTCTTCTTTTTCCCTTCCCTAGATCTGTTGTCTGGATTCTTTGCCTGCAAATTGAAGGAAAACAGTAATATATAAGACATACCATGTGACCTTTTGAACTAATAACATAAATATAAAAAATAAATAGTAATTAAAATTTAAAATTTACAAAATTTCAAGTTACCAATATCTTACCATTATGACCACCAGACGAATGATTACAGCAACGAAGTCTATGAAGAGATTATTAGGATTATTAATCCTCCCTTGTCCAATTTGGTCATATGTCTAAATCAAGAGTCATGTCTAAATCGGGAGTCCATCCAATCTATTTTTAGTCACTATCACCATTGGGTCAACTTGGCCTAATTGGGGCACATGTTTCAGTTACTAAAGTGTGGTGAACACTAATTAAGGCCTACTGCCACTGATTGCACTTGCATGCATCAGTTTAGGAGCCTCCTACACCAATTCCTACAATTTAGGATCCACTGGGAGTGCTGATACCAACCAAGGTCAGTTGAGTTGAGTTGGTGACTAGTCAAGCGAAGTTAGGAGTTAGTTACATTCTGTTCTAGTCCTCTACATTCAGTTAGTGCTAGGTTTGCATGGCTGCATGCAAAAGGGGTGCATTTCTCACCTACCACAGTCAGTTAGCCTTACTCAACACTAAATGTAACACTTGATCTGTGTTTTAGAACTCTGATGAACTTCGGTGATGGTTTCGACAAGGTCAGTTAACCATTGAGTCCTCTGACAATGATTTAGACAAGGTCTTAGTTACCTAAAGTCAAGTAGAGTGTAATCAATTCGAATTTCCTCATGTTTATTCGAATTGATTGTGGATATTTAGCCATTGTACTTCATTGTAATTATTATCTAATTACTTTTTTTATTAATGAAATCATTCACAGTTGCAAGCCATTTTTGCACTGTTTCATTCTTCAATTGCTGACTAAATTGTGTGATATATCTTGTGAGTTGTGTGTTTGTCCACAGATCTATGTGCTCATTTTAATATGGTATCAGAGCCTCGGCAAACAAGGCACCTCTCCTCCTCAAATCTCCATCTGAATCATTGTTTTTAGCAATTTTCTCCATTCCTACTCTACACTAGAAGTAGAAGGTTTACCACTTAATATCCCAAGTGAAGGAATTGTTGATCAAGCTTGCTTGATCAATTATGATGGGTGTGATGAAAACTTGAAATGTGCAGGTAGTCGACCTTACTTTGTATGTTTAATTGTGTGACAGGTTATCAGCTCTTCTCACAACATTCACTACAAGCAGCCCTTTCTTCTCACTGCATTTTCTACAGCAGCTCAGTCCTCCTTACTGCATCCAAAATGGCTCATTCAGTAGAGTCTCTCACTCCCTTCATCTATCACCAGTGGAAGGAATACATGGAGGTACTGCTCCACATCAAGAAGCTCTTCAAACTCACAGAAGAAATAGAGGCAGTGCCAATTTTAAATCATGACAAAGAAAAGTACTGGAACAGGTTTGATGAAGATCATGGATACTTATTCTCCCCAGTCTCTTGAGATCTTCGATTCCACATCCAAGGATTGAAGACTCCCAAGGAGATTTGGGAAAAATCTTGCCTCCTTATTTGATAAGCAAGATGAGATGAGGGTCCATCAGCTAGAAAATGATCTGATCACTCTTAATCCATCCAACTTCGAATCACTGAATGAATTCTTCACAAATTTCAAGAACCTGATATACCAGTTGAAGCAATGCAAAGTGGAGAAGGATGAATATCAGCTCATCCTTTCCATTCTCACAAAGCTCAATGTAGACTACTCAGTATTTGTGTGAACCTTCCAAGCAGTAAGGCTCACCACTCCAAATTGGAAGATTCCCACTCTTGATGCCTTCATCCAATCTCTCACTTCTGAGAATGATAAATTGATCCAAATGGGGTCATCTGATCTCCCAAAGATCAAGCTCTAGTTGCAAGAGGAGATAAGGTAGTGAATGACAAAGGGAAGCAAAGAGATGAGTCCCCTGTGAAGAAAGAGCAGTCAAAGGAGCCTTCAAGTTCGAAGAGAAGCAAGAAGAATGGCAAAGGAAAGGTCCTCTGCTCTTACTATGGATGGGGCTTTCATTCAGAAATCTCCTGTATGAGAAGACAACTTGATGAAATGGATCTTCTTTTGAAGAAACATAACATTTTTTCACCTACTAGCGCAAGGAAGGATGACTCTGAAGAAGAAGATGAAGAATACCAAAGGAAAGGCCATGCACTGAAGGCTAGCTGCTCATCAGCTCATGTCTTCCTCATTGATTTTGGAGCTTCCAATCATATGGCTACATCCAAAGAATCATTTTATTCTTTTCAGTCCTTTGATGGTCCTTGTATTCAGATGGGAAATAACAGTAAAGTCCAAACAAAAGGGAAGGGCCCCATTAAGCTTGAACATGGAAGGTTCAAATATGTGTTATTTGTTCTCTCCCTAGCTTCAAACATGTTATCTATCTACTAGATGGCCCATGCTGGATCTCCAAAGTGAGTGATCTTTGGTCCTGACTCAGTGGAGATCACAGATATCTCTACTAGGAACATCATAGTGAAGGGTGTTGCAAATCATGCTTCAAAATCATATGAGTTCTCACATTTCATGCCTCCTTTAGAACCAGTGCACTCTCAACAGCCACTTGCAAGGGAAGGTAAAATCATTGCATCTACTTCTTTTGTAGCTTCTACTAGTATTGCAGATCCATCTTTATCAATTTATGAGATTGATATTCAGGGCGATTCAGATCTAGATTCAGTCCCTACTTCCAAACTAGAAGCTAGGAAGATGACTGGAAACTCACCTGACACTCAGAAAGGAAAGACCCTTATGCTATGCCATGCAATCTTACCTCCTTCAGAGAGATGCAATAGACTCCATGTAAGATGCTATATGGCAAGGGCTCAGTCTCACTACATTTAGAAGAATGGATATGATCATACACCTCTTCATCCAGCAAGAGACAAAGGTTACATTCCTCCTTCCTTCCATCATCATTCTTGGACAAGAAGGAGAATTCTACATGCCAGGCCCCATAATACCTATGCACAACACACCATGCATGCTGCTTCGCTACCTCATAGAGATGAAGATTGCAGTAACATATTTTCAAGTTTTCAAACTTGAGACCTGATTCTACCTTCTTAGATAGAGGGGGGGATTTTTTCCCATGTGGTTTTTTCCCCAGCTCCTTGTATTAAGAAGTTACTTTATTTTACTTGATGTAAAGGATGACCTATGGTCTTAGTTACCAGGTCCCACAGATTGGTGACAGATTGTCCAAGTTAACATTCAGGGGGGCTATTAGGATTATTAATCCTCCCTTGTCCAATTTTTTCATATGTCTAAATTAGGAGCCATGTCTAAATCGGGAGTCCATCCAGTGTATTTTTAGTCACTAGCACCATTAGGTCCACTTAGCCTAATTGGGGCACATGTTTCAATTACTCAAGTGTGGGGAACACTAATTGAGACCTAGTGCCACTGATTGCACTTGCATGCATTAGTTTAGGAGAATCCTAGACCAATCACTACAATTTAGGAGCCACTAGGAGTGTCGATACCAACCAAGGTTAGTTGAGTTGAGTGGGTGACTAGTCAAGCTAATTTAGGAGTCAGTTACATTCAGTTCTAGTCCTCTACATTTAGTTAGCACTAGGTTTGCATGGCTGCATGTAGGAGGGGTGCATTTATCACCTACCACATTTAGTTAGCCTTAGTCAACACTGAATCTAACACTTGAGTTGTGTTTTAGAACTCTGATGAACTCCGGTGATGGTTTAGACAAGGTCAATTAACCACAGAGTCCTCTAATAATGATTTAGACAAGGTATTAGTTACCTATAGTCAAGTAGAGTGTAATCAATTCGAATTTCCTCATGTGGATTCGAATTGCTTATGGCTATTTAGACATTGTACTTCATTGTAATTATTATCTCATTACTTTTTTATTAATGAAAGCATTCACATCTACAAGCTATTTTTGCACTGTTTCATTCTTCAATTGATGAGTAAATTGTGTTATCTATCTTGTGAGTTGTGTGTTTGTCCACAGATCTATGTGCTCAATTTAATAGAGATCCAGTGAATGTTTAAAATAATCATAGTCTCTATGATCCGCTTTCTCAATAATTGTTGGGCAAAATATTGTCTTGAATAATTTACCTAATATTTAATTATCAATCGGGGTTAGTAGTCTTAGAGTTGCTACAAAATATATGCGAAGGTAAAAAGTGTCATGGTAATACTCTTAATAAGATTGAAAGGTCTTAAGTTGATCTCCTAAGCATCTAGTTAAGTCAATGAAAACAAAGGTAACATCAAACTATTTATTACTAAAAAGGAATTACAATGACCAAATAGAAACTATACATACACTAACTAAATCATTTCAATTCCACTCTCCTTTATTATTCTGAGGATAGGCATTTCCTGTAATAGGAACTGGGGCAGGAGGGGTATCAAAATGACTCTCAAAAGAAGTATAAAAGCTAAAGGGAATTAAGTCTAGTTTGATTTCTACAAAAATGTACAAACTGAGAAATGTCTAGTTATAGGAAATAGTAAACATGATTGTTCATACGCAAATAACTCCTACTTACAAAATATTATATGAGGGTATACATAGTTCATGGACAAACAAAAAAATTACAAAGATGATTTGAGTCCTATCTTATAGATCCTTTTCACAATTGTATAATTTAAAAGAACAATTTGTATTATAAACACCTAATCTATCAATGCATGTAATTTAAAACTAAAGGAACAACTTGAATCAAAGGCTCAAGTACAAATCAATAAGATGGGTTAATTTACATAATATCATTCCTATGCATAAGGTAAAAGAAAGAGGAAGGGGAAATGAGTTTTAACAATAAGTCTTAAACAATATTATCTAAAGGTCTTTAAAATAAAATATAAACATTTTCTAACTATTACTATTCAGATAGAATCATAAAACTAGAAAGATAAACTTTGAAACGAATTAAAAACACACAGGACTGAATGAGCAACTATATAACAGGTGGAAATGAAGGTCTATATAAAAGGTGGAACAGGTTGTCTGGATGACAGTCTATTTGAAGAAAATGTTAAAACTTTAAGGAAACAGTAAATTTAAATGCTTTAGTGAAGAGCAGCTACCCCATGCATGTACTACTGTAATGTAAAACAGGAAGTAAACCTACTTTAATGACTGAATTCTATAGTAATACGACCTAAAATAATTTCATAATTCAAAACAAACTAATATATTCTTAAGCAGACTCATGATAAAAACTAGAATAAGCAAAACTAGATTATAATTAATGAAATAAATTTAATCTATAAATCGAAAGACTTTGCAGAAAAACTTTAAAGCTATCTTAGACGCAGCTGGTTTCTATTTAATAAAAATAACCTACATGCTCATCATAATTTTGAATTGGAATCTATGCTACAGGAACATGAACAATTATAGAAACAAAACTAAACAACTCATAAACATAATTATACTAATTGCAAAGGAAAATAACAAAACCTACATAAGGATATAAAGACTATGTTTATCGGGGGGCACTCCCAGCAAATTGAGTTATGCTTCTTCTAATCAAACACAATAATATACAACACAATAAGACTTTCATTAGAATAAAAAGTAGTGTTACAAAGTTTTTCAGATTGAAAAAATAAAAGACAGAGACTCGGACTCCATACTTCCAGAAGCGTGTCCCTAAGTCGCATGACATCGTTTATATATACATGGTTCAATGGGGGCGAGCAAGTCGAACCTTTAGTGGCTGATTGCTCTTCATGATAAGGAAGTCATAATTTCAAATAAGTGCATAACAACTAGCAACCAACAGTCCCTATTTTCTCGCAGATTGGGTTCCTTCAGGCACGCAATGTGGTTCATGACTTCAGTCCAAATCCAAGCCTGCGTCAAGGTGTCATGCAATGAGCACTTCTTCCAGAAGACAACTAATGTTGAGATGCTGGCACATGGTGATGATATTTTTTAGCCATTTTCATTCTCTTAATACATAGAAACATGCTACCAAAAAATGCATGGTCTGTTTGATGATCTGGACAGCAAGCTGGGCATGCTCTCGATATACTTAGCTGAACGCCTATCTATTTGTTAAGTCACCAGAAATACCATATAACCTATAGATAATTAGACACATGAATTAATATGGAAAATGCACTCCATATTATGCCAATTTTAACCATTGAAACCATAAAATGATGATAATAAATAGAATTGACATAAATCCTAATTTAGTCATACCTAAAGCTTGTAGAGGGAGCTAAATGGTGAAAAAGACACTAAAAAGTAGAAAAACATGTGTTAATATGCGAAGTATTGAACCCTAAAATAGTGACAAAATGGGGACCAACATTTCCCCAAACCAGAAGAATACCAGGTCCCACTGGTGCAAAGTAAAAGATATCATGAGGAAGGAGGCAGAGTTGTGTCAGCAGCTACCTCTGACTTGGATGGAATAGATTGCATGTACTTCAACTTCCTCGCCCGTGCTTTCAGAATGGCATGCCTTTCCTAACGATCCCTCTGTGATACGCTAATGGTTTTTTGCAAATCCTCCATATTCTTAATTTGTAACCGAAATTCTCTGTTTTCTTCACGAAGCTTTGAACTTAACTTGGCATGTGCTTCATTTTTATTCGTTGATTGAGTTAACTCAGAATTTAATTGTTCTAAGGTGGGATGCGGTGGCATCAATGGTTCTGGGGACTGGTTAAAATCCCATGGAGGACTTATTTCTGTTGAAGGCGGATCCAAATTGACAGTAGGAAGGGGATATTCATATGCAGGAATATCCCTCTGATCGGTGTCCTTGAGAAATTCATCAAAGAGGATAGCTAGTGCTAAGAGGGATGAATTGGGATTGATTTCTTCTCCCTTAGCCTCATCATTCGGATGACCAGTCTGCTCTCAATATGAACCACGGTCTGAGTACCAGGTCGAAGCCTACGCTGGACACTTTTAGCCTTCTGTCTTCTAGTACGAGGTCGATAAAAAGGCACAAACTAGAGCAACCGAATCTAGTTGTCCATTAGTAAAATCTGACTATCATTATAATAATGAATATGAATAGTAAATAATATATTAGATGATGGGTAAAATGTACAATAAGCTCGCCCTTTTATAGGCTTGAGTGTGAAGGGTTACACCTTTTCATATAATTAACTAATCTATTTTAATAATTTATTTAATATTCATTGCATTGCCACTCCCTTTAAGGAAGCTTTGTCCTCAAAGCTTAAGTATCTTCCTAGTGTCGTTCTTCATTCTGACTCGGTGTCGGTATTAGAATCGGATGAGGTCTCTTGTGCAAAGACTTGCACTTCATTTCCATTGATGATTTTGCATTGTATTGTCTCATTGTTCCTACATTTGTGACCAGGGGTCCAATCATCACCGCATCGACGACATATGTTTTTCTTCTTTTTCTTTTTATTATCAGAGTAACCATTAGTTTACTTTGATCTATTTTCCATTTCGTAGGTGTATTATTGAGGTTTGTGGCATTGATGGTCGAGAGACCAAGTATCTGCACAGTACCTACATTGTGTCTCTTTTTCTTGTCAATAATGGCTATCACCTTCTGTTTTTATTCCTTCCAATTTGCATTCTGCGGCTTTTGCTTTACGTCTTCCTACTTCTACATTAGGTATGTCATGTAAATTTAACTCTTTTTGGAGGTGTGGTTTAAGACCTCCTAAATAGGTTTCGAGTCTTTGCTTGTCAGATAACCCAAATACTCGTGTTGATAAGGATTCCCATTGATGAGTGAATTCCTCAACGTTTCCAACTTGCTGTAGTCTGGTAAGTTTACTGAAAAATTCATCTTCTTTGATTGCTTGAAACCTATTAAAAAAATAATTTTTGAACAAATTCCAGGTGTAGGTAGAATTATCTCTCTTCCACCATAGGTACCAATTATAGGCATACCCTTCCATATGCATTGACGCATATTTCACCTTCTCCTTGTCAGATTGAATGTTGTAAATGTTGAAGTATTCTTCTGCTTTGTTTAGGCAAGCAATGCATTGGTCTTCACTCCCATTGTATTTCGACAACTCTATTTTTGCCTTAGGTGTGTGCACTTTGTAAGGGAAACGTTGATTTCCTTTTGCCTTATGGTTTGATGGTGGCTCGAAACTGCTGGACGATGAAAGTGACATATCTGAATTGCTTTGTTGTTGGTGGTGATTTTTAGTTTTTCTTTTCTCTACTATTTTACTTATAGCATCTATTTTTTTGTTTAATCGTGCCTCCATATCTGGCAGTACTTGTGTTTCTATCTCTTGTTTAAGCGTCGCATTGTTAATCTTTATTTCTTTTTGCAATTCTTCTTGATTCTTTGCGAGTGTTTCCTGGGTGGCAACATGAAATGAGGCATCTAGCATGTCTAGACTGCTGACGTGGCCCGGACTGGGTATGAATCTTTGTAACATCTCGATTAATGTATTATGGTTCTACGTCATGGTGCTCATGTTCTGTTTTATGGTGTTTATGTTTTGCGTCACGGTACTCATTTTGTCATCCAAGTTTTTTTGTTTTTCATTCAGGATGTCAAGTTTGTCGTCGAGCCTCCTTTCTAGTACCACAACAAGCTCATCTTTGAGTAATGTATTGTTATTTTGCATCTTTTCCTTCACACATT
>LPNX010202651.1:89935-111201 GCA_001517045.1 Pseudotsuga menziesii
TGCACCAAGTGGGATAAAATCCCTCGAAGTGCAAATCATTCTTCAAATCTTTGCACTCTAAAAAGGGTTTGCACCTCTATGGATTTGATCCCTATCCGTATGATAGATCCAGATTTAAGATGGACACTAAATGAATTTTTATTTGAATTGACAAATCATTTGATACCATGGTTAGACTACATATCAACTTGCAAAAAAGTAAACACAAATCAAAGTTCAAGATTTAGCCTTGTTAGCAAACATTCTCGTGTATGCCTAAATGGACTAATATAAAAGATAAACAACATTTGTATGATATTCACAAGTGCCTCCAATGTGCCTCCAGTTTCGTATACAAGGGATCATTCTCTTTGATGAGAAGCATACAAGAAAAATTATATCATCAAAGTGGAATGCTAATGTCATCATGATTATACAATTGGTTTCTAAATTGAGTTCTTTCAGTGATCATTTGAATGTTCACTTCCAGAAAAAATGAGAGTGGCAATTCAAAAACAAATTCAAAACACTCTCAGATATTAAATGATGAACTGAAAAAGAGATTTGATCATTATATCTACGAAGTACATTTGGAGAGACCAACCTACTTTTCCAAACATATCATGCAAAGAGTCTGATCCACAACAATTGTTCAGAACAACCTCTAGGATTTTATCCCTTACCAACAAACCCATTACCATCCATGACAAAAGTAGTTGAAGTTTTTGATATTTTCTTGTGGAAACTCACTGCAGAAAAAGTAGGTCATAGGCACTATAGGAATCTCCTTAAAGCCATAACCATACTTTGTCTAAATATTAAATTAATCAGAATAACAGATGTGAAATTTATCAAGATTTATCTTCAAGTTAGGTTATAACTAAATGCAGTTATACCCTTCTTTTATAATGAGAACCCCCCCCCCCCATATAACATGTCATTTTCTTCCCATTGAATAATTCAAGGTTAAAAACACATAAATCTCCTCTCTTCCAAGTCAAGAAAATCAACCAGATGCCACAAAAGCAGTGTCAATCAATCGAAAAGATGTCATTTGGAAGTTGATCTTAGATAAACTAAACCTCCTATCTCAGTAGCCAAAGCTAAAAGCACAGCTTGAACACCATCAGAGATTTAAATATTTAGGGTTGGAAAGCCCCTTGTCATCTCTTGCCAAATACATGATGAGAATAGAAATAGATGCAACTATTTGTAAAGACAGTGTGTCGAGGGAAATCATATTCATCCCTGCTACAAACCCAAAAGAACATATTTATTATTTGGCACGTATTATTCTAGGTGTTTCCTTTCTCATGATGCAAAGAATCTTTAAAATCATAAACATTCTAGCAAAGCAAACAACAACTTTGAATATCATATAACATTGAAAATGTGGTTTGATATCAACCATCCTTGGTGGCATGTTTTAAAGAAAACACATAGAACAGTATCATGGAAATTATTTCACACTTTTCTCCAGATAAAACAAAGTTTCATAATAAAAAATGATGGTTTTTCCCCTTTTGGCATCAGCAGCCTCTACCATTAGAGCAGGCACTAGATGGGACCTTCAGGTCCCACAGCAACACCCATCACAAACCCTCACATGAATAATGTTTTGGATTTAGGAAATTGGCACTGATTTTAACAAAAGGCTTCTGGAATGAAATAAATGACTTTTCAACAATCATAAAGGAATAACAACATCTCTTCAAAGTTTTTTAAACTCCACAAAAGTCTAAGTTTTAAATGAGCTTAAAAATCCTAATGATAATTTACCTAATTGATTTTAATCCAACTCTACCCATCCTCCAACTAGTGAAATCACATCATTGCGTATAGTGAAAATCAACTACCCATAAGCATAAATAAAAAAACTTAAACATAAATCATAGTTTTCCATTCCATCCATTTTAATCCCTTATTTCAACTTTTAACCTTTGTGAAGATGGATTTTACTCTAAACAAATATACACTGTCCAAAAACAAAAGTTCAGAAATCTCTGGGGCTCAATCATTCCCCTTTGTTTCCTAACTTCTTACATTTGATTGTCATTTTATGGTTCTAAGGTGCACACTATCCTACTTCATGCATGTGTTGTGATTTCCACAGAGTAGAAGCATCGACAATTTACAATGAGATGAGTAAAGTGCTTTTCCATTATGTAGAAATGCATCCCACCTACACCAATAGCATTTGGGTATGAAGTTTTACCTATATCTATTGCAAATTCCATCACCCATGAAATTATTTGAATAAAGTGTAGGTGCAACACACTAGGGATTAGATTCATTATCCCTAGACCAAATCCTAAATATGTGTCCTGGGGCTCTTGTTTCCTTGCATTGATAATTGGGATAGGAAAAAACAAAAGATCTTTGTGCATGACTATTGCACAAATTCAACAGGAACCATGGACTTTAATTTGTATTCCTAATGGAAACGTATCTATGTACAGTGTACACCATAGATGATAGCATTACACAAAAGGCAAGAAGCTGGCAACAAGGGTTTAGTCATCTTGAATAAACATGAACATGTAAATGATGGTTCTCTGAAGAACTCTCAATCAACACAAAAGAACACACAAAACATCAACCCTGTTGTGCCTTCATCACCAGATAGAAATTAAAAAGTTTTTATAGGACTATAGGCACATTGATTCTGCTAAATTGGCTAGTGAGTGGGAGATTGTTTTATAGTAATTGTGTACACAAAAGTGAGATGGGTAGGACATCTTGATCAAAATATTGGGGAGGTAAAACTCCTAGGGAGGAGCTGCTAAAAATATAGTAGTCTGAAAGGGATTTTAAGGAATATCTAGCCTTCCATAAATCAGGGATATAAAAGACAAATAGAAGCAAGCAAAAAAACCTAGACATACAACAAGATTAGGCTCCCAAATGCCAAGAAGATAGATTTGATAATGTGTAATTAATTGACAGACAAGCTCAGGTTTTCATGTAAATCACCGGTTGAGGTAGAAGGTGAGAATCATTTTCTTTGGCCAATTCTTGGAAAACAAAATTTTCTCTGATCGCTAGACAAACAGGAAACTTAATAGAGAGTAGAACTGTTCCAATCCCTCTTCTAAGGCTCATTCTATTGATGTCCTTTAAGTTATGTTTTGAGAAAGACATAGTTTGGGTCTATAAGATCAAGATATCCTTGGATGTTTTTTGAATATTTGATTTGTTCAGATAATTATATGGGAGTACTGTAATAAGAACCTTCTAGATAGTTGACTAATATATTTAGTGTTTTTTGCAAAGAAAGGCATCGATAATGTATTTTGATTTCCTCTATGAAATATCAAATATAATGGTTTTTCATGTAAACAAAAAAACCTATTGCAGTGTGTTACGTTGTATTTTACATGGGGTGAATTCTCAAGCTTTGGGAGAATTTATGGGCATGAAAGAGGCTTATTGGGCAGTCCTTGGAATTGTAATCAGCAGTTTGGACAAGTTCTGGGTATTTATCAAAAATTCAGGCAGCTTTTAAGCAATTTTGTGCAGTTGTAACAGCAGGCTAAAGGGAATCCTAAGAATCACCATTAATGAAGGTCATGAAAGGAAGGCTATGAAGGACTATGTTTGCATCATACTAGTCATACTATGCACCCCTTGACTTCCTTTCAAGAATGAGGTAACTTTCCCATCAATATGTGCTTTTTTCCTTATTCAAATACTTTCATATAAATCTTATAACTCACTCAATCCAAAATTCCTTCGAAGCTAAATGCAGATGCTAGACATATATTATTGTCACTTCATCAGACATAACATGATGGTTTGTGTACAAGTGAGTCAGGTGTTGATGTATTTGTAACTTCGGAATGTATTCATCTATGTATCTTATGTATTGTAACCCGATGTTTATTATGGGATGTATCTATTATGTATTTGAGTCATGTTGGCATGCCTCGATGTTCCGATCGAGAGGATCAATAATGTAAACAAGTCATGTCAAGTCATAGTGGGTAACCCTCCGATTGTCTAAGGGTTAAAGTCCCTACAGTTCCGGGGCACTAGGGTTATTAGACTCTCCAAGTAGAGGTCAGCCCTAGTAGGGTTTTAGTCATGTCGAGATTAGTATAAATAGAGAGCTGGGATCTCTATTTAGCACACATCACTCACACATTCAAGTGTAGCACATAGTTGAGGAAGGAGAAGACACCGGGGCTAGTCAAGAAGAAGATTACTGCTGTCAGGATTTCATCTTACTGTTTTGGGGTTTTACATATTTTGTTGATTCTATCTCTAAGGAAGTTGTGGGGTTTTCTCCATTTATGGTTTCCCCGATCAAAAACACTATGTTCATTGTCTCTTGTGTTTGATTGTTGTACTTGTTATTCTCTCAGTAAATATCCTAACATAATGCTAGATTAATGTTGAAAAACTAACATGGTAGCAGAGCTAACTTGAGAAGAAGACACTGTGCAGCTGCGGGAACTAGGGCTTCCTATTTTGTGGATATTCTTTCATATATTTTCAGCAAAAGTAAGGTGGAACAACTCTCCTCCTTAGGGCACATCTTTCTGTCGAAACAGAATCCAATTCTAAGGTTTTTTAGTTTTGGACCTGTCACTGCTGTCGAAAATTAGGGCTTTTCACAGAAGAGGAATTTTTCAGTGAACCCAAGCCTAGATTTATATCCTCCCCAAAATCAAAGTTATGGAAAAATTTCAAGGCATTTGGTTAGACAGAACTCTGGAAAAGCGAAACCCTAATTTTCTCCTAAACTAGCTCTGCAATATTTCAGCTCAAGTTTCAGATCCGACATCTTGAACTTGGTAAGATCTAAAATATTTTGTATTTCCATTTGAGGTTCTCATTTAAGATGTCTCATCATACCAAGATTGATGAAAAGCTTGAGGGAGCTGAAAACTTCTGAGCCTGGAAGTATAGGATCTCCTTGGTCCTGGAAGAAAATGAATTAGACTCCTACATTTATGAGGAGGTTCCAGTTCCAAAGGAAGATGAGGCAAAGGCCTTACACAAGAAGAAGATGGTTATGGCAAAGAGGATCATTGCTGATTCTATCAAGGATCACCTTATCCCATAGGTGTCATCTCTCAAGACACCTAAAGTTATGTTTGATGCCCTAACCAAATTGTTTGAAGGGAAGAACATCAATCGGAAGATGACCCTGAGAAACCAACTGAAGAATGTGAAGATTCAGAATGTAGAAACAATCTAGTCTTACTTCACAAGAGTTTCTCAGATCAAAGAGTAACCAGAAGCAGTTGATGAAGAAGTGGAAAATGTAGAGATTGTAATGACTACATTGAATGGCCTTCCTAGGTCATGGGATTCTTTCATCCAAGGAATCTGTGCTAGGAAGAAGTTAGTCAAGTTCAGTAGACTATGGGAAGAGTGCTCTCAAGAAGAATCTCAGATAGCAGCTCGAGAAGAGAAGATGGGAAGCGAAGACCAAGCTCTTATGGTACACTCCAAGTCTCACTCCCAGTCAAGCAAGAGAAAATCTCATGGTTCTAGAGGTAAGCACTTTCACAAAATAAATACTAGAAGAGATGTATCTAGGATCATATGCTATACTTGTGAAGAAGCAGGACACTATGCAAGGAATTGTCCTAACAAACAGAAGATAGTAAAGAAGAGCAACACAAGAAGACATCATGCTCATGCTGCAGAGGATGATGAACCATCCAGGAAGAGATCCAGATATGAAAGTGAAGATTCTTCAAGTGAGGATGAATATGTTCTGATATCAGCTCTCACAGGTAACATTAATCATGGTAGTGATGATTGGCTTATAGACAGTGAGGCTTCCAGACATATGACTGGATTCAAGGAATCCTTTGTTAGACTATCAGAACATGTATCACCTCACAAGGTAAAGTTAGGAGATGACTACCAATATCCAATAAAAGGTAGTGGGGAATCTTCATATAAGTTCGACTCTAGAAAATATCTAACAATGAAAGAAGTATTGTTTGTGCCAGGACTCAAAAAGAACCTTCTCTCCATATCAGCATTAGATTCAAAAGGAATATGGGTTGCATTCATAGATGGTCAAGTCATCATGTGGCCAAAAGGAAAGACTATCGATGATGCGGTAGTGATTGGAGAATAAGAAGGAGGATTGTACAAATTAAAGGGCCACCCAGAACAAGCCTTGGTCCATGACACAATAGAGCCAAGTGAACTTTGGCATAGAAGTCTTGCACATGTGCATTACAGAGCACCACCTATTGCAAGCAAAGCTGTCGAAGGTCTTCCAGAAATACAAGCAAAACATGATGGGGTCTGCAAAGGATGTGCGAAAGGAAAGAATACAAAGAGACATTTCCAAGCAGTGAAAGCAAAGCAAAAGGAATCTTGGAAATCATCCACTCCGATGTATGAGGTCCTATGTCATAAAACTCTCCAAGCGGGTATGCATATTATGTTTCTTTTATTGATGACTTTTCTAGGAAGACATGGGTTTACTTCATGAAGAACAAAGACAAAGTATTCAGTAAGTTCAAAGAATTCAAAGCCTTGATCGAAAACCATACTGAAAAGAAGATCAAGACCGTTCGATCAGATAATGGTGGAGAATTCACTTCAAATGAATTTAGAGAGCTATGCAAAGAATCAGGGATTAAGAGGGAGTTGTCCACTCCTTATAATCCACAACAGAATGGGGTTGCAGAATGGAAGAATAGAACTATCATGGGAGCTGCAAGAGCAATGATTCATGGTCAAGACCTTCCTATGCATATTTGGGCGGAAGCTGCCAGAACAGCGGTGTGTGTACAGAACTATACTCCACATAGAGTACTTGAGAACAAGAATCCTGAAGAAGTCTTCTCTGGTAAGAAACTAGAAGTCAGCCATCTCAAAATATTCGGCTGTCCTGTGTACATCCACATTCCAAAAGAGAAGAGGACTAAATTAGATCCTTCAGGAAAGAAGGGTATATTTATGGGATACTCTGAAAGCTCGAAGGCTTACCGAATATATTTCCCAGGATATAAGAATATTGACATCAGCAGGGATGTGACATTTGATGAAGACACATCTTACAACAAATCTAGAAAAAGACATGCTGAAGAACCTAAAGAAGCAAAAGCACCCAGAATTCATGATACAACCATGAATGAAGAAACTTGAGAAGAAGATCGAGAATTTGAAGAACCACAAAGGCCTGTAGATACACCTCTGGAGAAGAATCCTCACAAGAGGAAACCTGCTTGGGTACGAGAACTTATCCAAGGTGTGGAAAGATATGGGGCTCCAAAAGAGAATCACAGAGAAAGAAAGAGGACTAGATCCTGTTCTGGGTATGTAGCTTTACTATGTGATTTCATTGATAAAGAACCTTCCAGTTATGAAGAAGCGGCAGAATGGAAAGAATGGAAGGATGCTATGATCGAAGAGTACCAATCGATCATGAAGAATTCTATTTGGGATGTTGTCCCAAGACCAGACAGGAAGTCAGTTGTAACTTCCAAATGGATCTACAAGATCAAGCATGCTACAGATGGTAGCATTGAAAAGTATAAGGTAAGATTTGTAGCTCAAGGTTTCTCTCAGAAAGAGGGAATATACTATGAAGAAACCTTTGCACCTGTAGCCAGATACACTTCCATCAGATCAATACTTGCTCTAGCTACAGTGATGAAATGGAAGATACACCAATTGGATGTCAAGACTACTTTCTTGAATGGTGTAGTAGAAGAGGAAGTGTATGTAGAACAACCACTCAGTTTTGAGACACATGACAATGAGTCTCGTGTATGCAGATTGAAGAAAGCCCTGTACGGTTTGAAATAGGCACCCAGGACATGGTACGGCATAATTGATAGATTTCTATCCAGTTTGGGCTTTACCAAGAGTAAAGCAGATTCCAACCTTTACTACAAGGTTGAATATGGAAACCCAGTGATGCTTCTACTATATGTAGATAATCTGTTTGTGATAGGTATGGATGGGTTGATTACTGATACAAAGAGAAAGCTTGCTGCCAAGTTCAAGATGAAGGACTTGGATATGATGCATTACTTTCTAGGTCAGATGTGAGTGTTGGCCATTCTGTCAAGTAGGACAGATGTAAGGGCTACTGCCATTCTGACGACAAGGTCAGATGTGAGTGCTGGCCATTCTGTTGAGTAGGATAGATGTAAGGGCTACAACCATTCTGACGAGTAGGTCATATGTGAGTGCTGGCCATTCTATCGAGTAGGACAGATGTAATGGCTACCGCCATTATGACGAGTAGGTCAGATGTGAGTGCTGACCATTCTGTCAAGTAGGACAGATGTAAGGGATACCACCATTCTGACGAGTAGGTCAAATGTGAGTGCTAGCCATTCTGTCAAGTAGGACAGATGTAAGGGCTACCGCCATTCTGACGAGTAGGTTAGATGTGACTGCTGGCCATTATGTCAAGTAGGATAGATGTAAGGGCTACCATCATTCTGACGAGTAGGTCAGATGTGAATGCTAGCCATTCTGTCGAGTAGGACAGATGTAAGGGCTACCACCATTCTGACGAGTAGGTCAAATGTGAGTGCTGGCCATTCTGATGTAGGATGAGCTCCTACATAGATATAAGGGCTATTGCCTTTCTGATGAGTAGGTCAGATGTGAGTGCTGGCCATTCTGATGTGACTGTGGGATTAGGTCCTATATGATCAGATATAAGGGCTACCGCCTTTCTGACAAGCAAGTCAGATGTGAGTGTTGGCCATTCTGACGAGTAGGTTAGATGTAAGGGCTACCAAAGACCTACGAGGAGGTAGGCATACACCCAGCATGAAAGAAGGATGGCTTTGTAGAACTTCTTATGCCGATATAGCACACACATGATGATGACCAGGTGAGATCCAGATCAAGCTATGATCTAGATCCAGTTATGATGACTCCAAGAGATCCAGATCAAGTGATGATCCAGATCCGGCAATGATGATCCAGATTGAGAGATGATCCAGATCCATATCCAGATCGAGTGATGATCCAAATCTAGTCCAATGATGATGATCCAAATCAAGTGATGATCTAGATCCAATGATGTTGATCCAGATCGAGAGATGATCCAGATTCGAAGGATAAAGATGAATTGAAGATGAAGATGACTTGAAGACTCAGAAGACTCGAGATGCAGATGACGAGATGATCAAGTTGATACAGAGAAGAAGACCAGTGCTGAAAATTGTGTCGAAATAATACCTTCCTAGTTAAGAGGGAGTGTTGATGTATTTGTAACTTCGGAATGTATTCATCTATGTATCTTATGTATTGTAACCCGATGTTTATTTCAGGATGTATCTATTGTGTATTTGAGTCATGTTTTCATGCTCCGATGTTTCGATCAGGAGGATCAATAATGTAAACAAGTCATGTCAAGTCATAGTGGGTAACCCTCTGATTGTCTAAGGGTTAGAGTCCCTGCAGTTTCGGGGCACTAAGGTTATTAGACTCTCCAAGTAGAGGTCGACCCTAGTAGGGTTTTAGTCATGTCAGGATTAGTATAGATAAGGAGCTGGGATCTCTATTTAGCACACATCACTCACACATTCAAGTGTAGCGCATAGTTGAGGAAGGAGAAGACATTAGGGCTAGACAAGAAGAAGATTACTGCTATCGAGAGTGCATCTTACTATTTTGGGGTTTTACATATTGTGTTGATTCTATCTCTGAGGAAGTTGCGATGTTTTTTCCATTTATGGTTTCCCCGATCAAAAACACTGTGTTTATTATCTCTTGTGTTTGATTGTTGTACTTGTTATTCTCTCAGTAAAGATCCTAACATAATGATAGCGTAATGTTGAAAAACTAACATCGGGCTCTAGGGGGGCATGTTGGAGCTTACAAGGGATGTTACAAGCCCTATTGGGGCTTCTATAGTTTCTGTGCAGTTGTCACAAACCCTAGCAGGGTTTTCATTTTCTGCTACAGGGTTGTCACAAGATTAGGGCATGTGTTACAGGCTTACAGCCTATTTTCTCCTCCATCGTGGTAGCAACAGACTATCTTAATCCCTTACAGGCTTCATATTGTGTACAGAGGGTAGTCTCAAAGGTTTTAAGGGATTATGAGGCTCTAGCAGAGGTTAAGGAAGGTTGCAATAGAGTTTTGAGGGATACCAAGGCTCAAAGAAGGTAGTCGTAGTGCAAAAGGATCCTAGAGGACTTATATAAGGGTTGTCACAGGAATACACAGGTCCTATTGGTCTTGCTACAATGTGGACAAATACCTAGGAGGGATGGATCATGGTTGCTACATGTTGCATAAAACTAGATAGACCACTAGCAGACTAAACCAGGGCCGACGTCATTAGTTGAAGGGATTATATCAACCTGGAAACCCTTAACCTGTCTCTTCAATATTTTTCATCTTCATATTTTCCGTGCCAGAAATTGTTTCTAAGGCCAGAGAAACAAGCCAACACAATCTCAAATAAAACTTGATAAAACAAAGTAGGTTTTAGGTTTTCTGGAAAATTTTAGTGGTTGTAAACTTTTGGGGAAAGACAGGGAATACACTCATGAGCAAAGTAATAACTAAATCATAAACAAAAGAAGACAAAGATGCATAATACAGTCAACAAGATCCAACAGAACAAAATATTGAAGTTCATTCATAAAATACAAGCATCACCAGCATATAAACATAAACCAGTAATGAGTATATCAATTAAGCAACTAGACAAGCTAAACAATGAAGCCAACACAGAAACTGAAGGGTAAAAGTGTCATATATCTCATAATTTCATCATCAAATGCATACAAGAGTTTTGATACTTAACTCATGAACAAGTCTGCAGACCTCCTAAAGCTATCCCAAAAATCGAACCCTCTCAATGACTTTCTAACCTCTCTAAATACTATTCTTTACAAAATTAGTTAGGGATTTTAACCCTAACTGCCTTCTATCAACTCGATGAAGTAAAGTAAAATGTACAATATTACAACACATGATGTTTTTTAAAAATAGTAAACACTAACTAATATGTTTCTCAAAAAGATAACAAATAACTGAAAGAACAACTGACTTATAGATCCTTTGCTACCTTAGCAAGAAAAGCAATGCCATCTAATGCTTTAGCTTTCTTCTTAGCTCGCCTCTGCTCCTGCTCCATGTCAGTTATATTCTTGGTGAGCTCCTCATTTCTCTGCTGCAAATCTTTGACTATCTTCTCCAACTCTGTACAGTGCAAGTCAGTGGTTCCTTTTCTCTTTAGAACCTCTTTAGATACTGCTGTCATCTCCTGACAATGGTCATTGACATCCTGAAGATCTTTTCTAAGCCTTCTGTTAGCCATCATCATCCCCTCATTGATCTCTTGCATATAGTTCATCTATTATTTGTACTGCTTAATGATTTTCTACAAGTTTTCTTTATCTATATCTGAATCAACTGACCTTCCTGTCATGATTTCTTGCTCATAACTGGGCATCTCAGGTATGTCAAACCTCTTAAAAATGTCTGCATCCTTATTTAACAGATCTGTGGGAACAGCAGGAATATTAGGGTCTTTCATAATACCTGCTTGCCTAAGTATAAGTTCATCTTCATCTTCCCATTCTTGATCTTCAACAGGAGGTATTTCAGCTTTTTCTTTCTGTTGTTGCTTTAAAAGTTCATTTCTTATTTCAAGAAATATAACAAACAATTCAGACTCAGCCTACCTTAACTCCTTTACTGATTGTGATGATCCTTTTACTTTTGTAGAATGAGAAGAGGAAGATTTGGAAACTGTTTTTCCCTTGCTTTTAATGTTCATTGTGTCAAATTCTGGTTCTTCACCTGAGGAAATATCTTTCAAGACAGTCACTTGCTTGGAATTCAATTTAGGATTGAGCAGTTTCTTCATATTCCATCTTTAGCTTATTCGTTGGCCTGGTTGTAGGCCTGCAATATGGGGCTATCACTTCAAACTTTTTCTTCTTCTTCCTATTAGGTTTGACTGTTTTAATTTTTGAAGTGGAGAATTCTCTGCATGCTTCAGCCTTATCTTCAGTTTTATCAACAGGTTGATCTCCTTCTAGTAAATATCCCTCATCATCTGAGAGAATGGTGAGTGGAATTCTTTGCTGGGTCTGAAACTCCTCCTTAAGTACAGCAACCTCTTCTATAACTGCAGCTTTAACTTCCTTGGAAACCTCTGCTGCCTAGGCTACAATTTCTCTTCTGAAAACAATGAATACTTGCCTGTAATACCAGCTGAAAACACTTTGGGTTTACTGTCAACTTCCACATGCTCTGCTGCCTTCTCAACTTTGAAATCTTCCTTGTCTTCAAGTTTAGCTTTCTGACCTAATTTTCTCATCAGTACCTTCCCTTTGTCTGCTTGTTTTTTAGGCTACTGATCCTCCTGTTTGATTTGAAAGCCAGACCAAAAGATGAAAAAATACCAGGTCTTTCCTTCATGCTGCAAAACAGTGCTAATAATCAACTTAATTATCCCATGATGAAAGATGGACTGAGAAGAATGGTCCATATGCCCTTTGACCCTATTAGACATTTTCTGCAAGCTTTTGAATAAGAATAATGGAAGGCTCATCTTGGACACCCCCACCATATGTTGCAGAAATCTGAAGTGGTACTTAAATACATAAGCATACCTACCCTCGCAAGTAATATAACTCTGCAAAATCCTAATTGGTCCAACCCATTCCTTTCTAAAATTTTGAATAAGGATGCCTTTACTCCAGTCTGGGGTGACATTCAGTAATAGATATCTCTGAGGATCAAAGGTAAAGGGCAGTTTCTTAAACCATAGTTCACCTTCATTCTTAATCCCTGTAGCTTCTGCAACTAGCTCTACTGTCAATCTAAACTTCAAAGTATCAAACACCACCATGTCATCCTTGTAACCTTGTGCAAACCTACAGGAAACTTCAGCATTGTAACCATCTATTTTCTTAAAGAAGTGTAGCCAGCCAGCTTGTTGGAAAAGTTCAACACACCCAGGGAGTTTTTCAATCCAACCTATATCAGTAGGTTCAGCTCTGTTCACCTTACCACTCTTACCACTCTTACCCATTTTTTCTTCAAAAACTGGAAATTGTATGACTTTAGGGTTCAGTAGATGAGCTAGTAACTGATTTTCTGCCTCTCGAGCTTCTTAAGTTTCAATGTGCAACTCCCTACAACTTTCTTGACTGATCCATTTGTTTTTAAAAGCAAAATAAATCTCCCCACCAAGTGGAATGATTTAGATCACCGAGGATTCAATGTTCTTCATTAAGCCTGTGAGTGAAATTTAACCATTAATGAGACTGTCATGAAAAACAACTGACCACTGACCATCTCCAAAAATGCATAATAAACCTCAGTGTCTGAATGCTTTAGGTCATAGGCTGCTCAAACTCCTCATTGCATTGTTAATGAAACTAGGTATTATGCATATTATTCATTCAAATATGAGACTCTCCTCGAACTGTAAAAAGGGAACCTTGTGTTGAAAAGACAAGGATGACAACCTCATACTCTGTTCATTTTCTGTTTCAATCTTGACTTCAAAACCAAACTGATCACCCTTTTATCATGCACTAAAAACTAGGTCTTCAGCCTATCTAGGTCTTCATACTGTCTCAAATGTCCAGTTCCTTCATCACATGTTGCACCAGTAGCAGTCTTAAGTTTGAACATCGTAACATGCACAGTTTTTATCTCACCGAACCTTCAAACTTTGACAGGATCATATTCACATGAAAAACTGATATTTTTCAATATTTGCTCACCCACACTTCTAATCTTCCTTTCTCCTCAATAGGGATGTTGATAAGAGCATATATTAATGTTTGGTTTAAAAAAATTTGCTAAAACGAGCTTCACCAGAAAAGCCCCAAATTAACAAACATTTCTAGGTGACCATGGAATACCTTTTTAATGTTCCACTATAGTTTCTTTAAACCAGTCTTCATGCTGTTTAATGGCTGAACAGGTGTCTTCATGTGCTCGATTTGATTACAGGTGTAGGAATAAAGAAGCCCTAATATCCGGGTGACCTCCAAAAACCTCAACCGAGCTCTGAAACATCATTTCCGAGCTTTTTCCCTAGAACACCGGTGCACTATAAGTTTTCAGCTTCAAAATAGAGATAGGGAATAACTATCTTCTCATCAAAGTCGGTTTAAACAGCTATCTGTCATGAGGAGCTGCATTATAACAGATGATGACCATGATCTTCCTTCACGTCATAAAACCACCTGCTCTCATGATGATTCTTGAGACAGCACGTAGCAAACTCCTCAAAGCATGTGATTAGTCACTCACCGTTTGAAATCACGCCAAAATTTTGCTAAAAAATCGAAAAAATTGTCAGTCACGATATTCTTGTAGCGCGCCTTCATTATTTTTTCCCACTTGCGCTACAAGAATATCATTAACGCTATTTTATCGCTGTTTTTCAACTTTTTGTCATTTTGTATGAAGTTTTAAAGCTGTTTGAGTAATGACTAAGCTTAGAGTATGATTTGTGAGTCCATTATTTGATATAATAACTTTAAAAAAACCCTTCAAAATGTAAAGGATGAAAAAATAAAGCAAAAATATAAAGGCTAAGCTCAAAATTTTACCTAACAACCAAAAACTCTCAAAAGAAGCAAATAATCAAACTAAAGCAAATGAGTAACTTGAAATAAAATGCAAATCAAACAAAATTTGAAGAAACAAATCACTGACTTAACACTTGGTATGTTTTCCCTTGTGGCCATTGCAAAATTCTGCTCATCAAATATGCTTATGTAAATTTAGTCATCTCATATTAAGGAAAATTATTTTGTTGGTGTTTTTCCTAAAGGTTTTCCCTAGCGTAAATTTTTATGTGCTGTCTGTGATGGTTAATGTTTTAATTTTCTTTTTAGTATATCTACTAAATGTGAAAATTCAAGATTATTGCCATTCTACGGCTACATTCAATTCAAATATGCAATTATGTTAAAATTTCACAGAAAGAAATTCAATGTTAAAGTATATACAAACATTATTACCTTAGTCAACCACCAGCTACCACATTCAATATCCTCGTAATTGATATACCCATGCCTCTACCTCTATGAAGTCCAAATAAAACTCTATCTTTAATAAGTCCAAATCAAAGTTCATATTCAAATCCCCTACCAACCAAATTCTCGTTATGTCTTTAACTAAGGAAATCCATAAACTATAAACTACTAAAGCTCAAAATACACCTCAATCAACCACTTTCCACATTACATATCCTTAAACTACCATATTTATGATGCTATGATGTTCTAATCAAAGTTCATATTCAAATCGTCCACCAACCTAATTCTCATTGTCTTTATCTAAAAATCCATAAACTACAAACTACTAAAGCTGAAAAAATAAAAGGCCATCAATTATGACTCTTGAAGCTTAGTATAAAGATATTATTATCCTACCCCAATAAGAATATGTTATATGAGGTTTTTTCCTAAGTATTATGACTCTTTGAACTTCTCACATTGTATATCTTATTTAGAAGGCGAATGATAAGTAAGATATGGGTAATGATAGAATGTTATAACAGGTCATAATTTAGGAAAATTATGTTGTACTTTCTTATTTACCTATTAGACAATGCAAAAGCATCTAGTTTAAAGCCAAAGGTCAAGCTATATTTTCCCAAAACTTCCAAAGTGAATACATTCTTTCTCTAAAATCCATCCTTAATGGTGCCAAAAGAATGTTTGTATATATTTAGTTTCTTCTTAGTAGACTTTTGAAGACTTCATATAAAGGTTCCTTAGTCAGGGGAATTTATTAGAGTGTAGAGTAAAGGGCCTCAAGTTTCCATCAATATTGGAGAGTCATATTGATCAAAGGATAGAATCCAATGAGTGTCATAGTCTATATAGAGGAGGGCCATAGTAAGGTTGGGTTGTGTTTGCACAAGCCACCATTTGATTAGGTGCAGTGAACACCACTTCAAGACCAAGAAACCGAAATCAAATCAGGCTATATTGCAACTATAGGAGCAGTAATTTGAACTCAAGTATGGCCATAATTTCACTACAAGAACATGAATACAATGTCAAGTAGGACCATATAGATCACATCCTAGGACAAAAAGACACATTTAACCATTACTACACCACATATTTGACAAAAGTAGGCTGGTAGTTAAACAAGTATTTGTAAGTTCAAGAATAGTAAAAGGTTTCGAAAATACTAAATCTAAGTTGATGACCTTTCATTAGCAAATAGGGAATTACCACCAGGACATGAGAAATCCTCATAGTAGAAACATAATCAATTTCTTTAGGTAATTTTAAACTCTTCTCACTGATCATTCTAGTCAACTCAAAGGAAGAGACTTAAGCTTCCTTCAAGTCATCATATTTCAATGTAGCATGTTCCTTTCATTGATTCATTCTTCTTTTTATTTCTATTTTTATTTTTCAAAGGCTCAGTTGTCATTGGACTTGATGCCTTAACAAAATCACCTTTAAAATTTTCATGGCCAGAGGTTTTTGATCCTAGTTTTAGAGTAGAAATGGAAACATAAGATGAAATGATGTCAACAATAGGCATCGATAGTGCATGTCACTGAGGGTTTGATGTTATCAATAGCTAAGACCACCACAAATTTTTTCAAGTCACAGCTCTGGGATGATTCCTCATTTTCTACAGATGATGACGACCCCAAATGTTCAACATTCTGAATTCCAAAGAAAGACTATCATCTAGACTAAAAAGTTGTTATGATGAATCCAAAGGTCCACTTTGGGGCATTTCAGTTTCACTGCTTAGAAAATGGGTATCTTGAGTCTGAGTGGAGGATGAAGTACCAGACATATCCTTTTCTGAAGGTGTTGTAAAACGAGTTTGTGTTATGCCATCACCCATTGTCAGAGATAATTTATTTGTTTTCGTAAACATGTTTGTTTTTTATATTTTTATACTAGCCAAATTTTTCCCAAGGTTCTAACCATACATTGACAATGTCAGGCATCTATCCCTGAGTCATAATTTATCATTCAAATTCAATAAAATATATAATCTATTATCTTATCTAGTAAGAATTTTTGTATAACAATAATTATATTTATATTTCTTGAAATAGATTAGCCCCTGTCGCCTCTACCACTCCTCCCCAAACAAAAATATAAAATTAAATTTCATATATCATAATTCTTGATATCATGAACATACCTCTGACCAATGATATTTATAGAAAGCTTATATTGACTTTCCCAGAAATCCCCTCTTGGTAACTTCGACACCACTCACATTATTTGAAAACAGATTTACTGCACAAAATCTATTAATTAGTATAAATTCTTATGTCTACAACTATAAAATATCGAGCAATATGTTGAAACCCTATGTGGTTGTTGCTGTAAATACTATACAATCTTAGGGTATGGATTTAAAAATTTCACTCACCTGGGCTTTTGTATCTGTGGTAGAGTGAAAAAATATTTTGATCATTGTCAAGAACATGAAGCAATATGACAATGCCAACATGATTGTGAATTTATAATGATTTACTATAAATTCTTATATTCAATTTCTTCTTTGTAAGAGGAAATCGACCTCCACTGCTTGTACTTTACCCAACAAGAAATAAATATGTCTATGCTCTATACCATGGCCTCTACAGAAGAAGAAAATGTTGCCACAACAGAGATATTGATAGAGGATGAAGAATAATGCATCTACACAAGAAGTATTTTCCAAACCTTGGCAAATGTGCACAAATATTCTTCAATCCTGCTTGAACATTTTTCACCAATGAAGCTCAGTAAGAAATTTGTCTTTGTCATGCTTGGGACACCTCATTAATTACAATATTTTCGGCATTATGAGGTGTTTTCAATGCAACCAATTTCATAGAAACTTCTTGTCATTAAATTTTCTCCTCTTCTTCATCAACGAGAACCCTAGATTTCATGCCAATCTATTCATTTTCTCTCGGGTCCCCACCAAATTCAAACCCTTATTTCTATCACTCTTTGCCTTTCTATCATTATCTATGTAGTTTCATTATTTTCCTTTTTATCACTAATTTGCGGTTTGTTGAACTTAACAATTCATGGTTTTGCAGGAGGAGATTTGAGCCCGGAATATCAACGAGCTAATTCATAATCAAGAACAACATAATTAAAGCCTCCTACATCTCCAAATGAAGAAGTCCATGATGAGTTAAAGGGTTTTACCTGTATGTGGAAGTTGAGATTAAGTTGTAATGCACTTTCAACAAGAACTGTGTGAGCAACCGGTCTACCCAATCGTCCTTCTCTTCTCCTCTCAATGATCTATTCCAAATTGTGTTTCCTAGTATCCCACCGTCTTTGTGCAAACTTAATGTACATATATTTTTAGCAATTCCCAGGTTTCATGGTTTCATGTAAATGTATGATAAACTCTCATTGCCTTTTCATTAGGATATTAACAACAAAATAAAGAAACCCATCATGTTTACTAGGACAAATATGGCTACCTCCCTTGGTACAGTTGTACAATCCCATGAAGCCATGAAAACAGGTTAAAAGACCTAAAGAAAGTTAAAAAGGGGGCTATTTAAAAACACTATTGTACAATGAGGGTGTAGAGGTTCCATCCACCCCATTGACACTAATTTTAGTTTTAGTCTATTGATGTGAAGAAAAAGAAATAAAAAATATTTAATCCACCCATTGATTTTATAAAGAAAACTAAAAAACTTTAATGCACTCACAATTCCAAAAATTAAATATTGAAAATTTTCATTAAAAAATAAAATTAATTTTTTTTAATAATTAGTTTTAGTCTATTGATGTGAAGAAAAAGAAATAAAAAATATTTAATCCACCCATTGATTTTATAAAGAAAACTAAAAAACTTTAATTCACTCATGATTCCAAAAATTAAATATTGAAAATTTTCATTAAAAAATAAAATTAACTTTTATTAATAAAAATGTTGAAAAATAAATAAATTAATTTTATATCATAATTATGATGAGAAAAAATGCAAAATTATTGAATTTTTAAGGATTTCTTTTTAATATGGTTATTCATCTAGAGTAGCGAGGTGCTCTAAAGCCTAGTCCATCAATAAGGCTTATCAAGCATTCAAGTGATTGGATGGTAAGGTTTAATAAAGCAGATCAATGAATAAGGGTGTAATATTTCATGGTATTGGGTAGTCTCCCTAATGAGTAAACCCACTTGACTATAATGTTGTAAATGTACTGGAGCATTATAAAGTAGTTGGGAAATCAATGGTGTAAGGCCCATAATACAACATTAAAAGAAACCTGCATATATATGAAGGATATTATACATCAATTTGGTGTCTTGCTAGGACATCATCATGATCAATAACACTAATTTGGTGTTAATTGTTGAGTTGTAACACTAGTGTATAAATATTTATTGATTATAATAGCTAAATTAGTGTCAATAGCTAAGCTAGAACACATGAGGGGTATACAATTTACTAAATTCTAACACTATAGATGGATTCAAAGACCCCATTAACACTACAGATGGATTCGGAGTTCCCATTAATGGGGTCTCTAAATCCATCTGCAATGTTAGAATTTAGTAAAATGTACAAATTCATTGTCAAGTTTGTAATTTTTTCCATCGTCGGAGTGACACAACTAAAAATGACCAATTGTTATTTGGTCATTTGTAGTCTAAATATCTCGTGATCAAATTTGGTCATTTATCTTGGTCATTTTTAGTTGGTTTTTATCCCATGAACCAAAGTGGTCATTTATCTTGGTCATTTTTAGTTAACTCACTTAGAATTATCAATTTTGGTCATTTATCCCTTTAAAAAAACTATGGTGACCAAAATTTTTGGTCTCGTGGTCACTAATCTCTCATTTTCCACTCGTGAACTAAGACAACAATATACTACAACTCCTGTCAATCTTAATCCTACTCACTAACTCATTAAAACATTTGTCATTTCATTTACTTATGTAGAAAGGAACATATTAGTATTAGTTGCAACAAAACAAAATACATCACACAATATTAGCCTACACCATTCGACAAAGGAATCTAACATGGAAACCCATACAGGAGAAAACCACAAAAGCACCATTCATTTAGAATGAGCCGTGTCTGGAACTCTTTGGTTTGTGCACATAGGCTGCAAAAATCTCTCTATAAGCCCATTACATTGCATACACGCACATAGCTTGCTGACCAACAATACATTACATTCACAACTCTTAATCATCTTTTCATTACAGTAAACAATAATACAGACTTACCACAACTCTACTTTGACTAGATCTATCTTATCCTACGACCAAAACATAATCAACGATTACCAAAAATTTCCCAAAAATATCTCCAAAAATGAACAACAACCAAGAACCCTTCCAAAATCCCAACCCTTTACATTTTATAGGCTTTATTGACCACATTTACATTCCCCAGGCCCACTACCCATAAGTGGACAACTCTTCTAAATAACTCACTGAATACATTTATTATTTCCCCCAAAACTGCAAAAATTGTCGCATCCTTATTCACTCTGCAACCAATTTTCAATCTTAGAACCAAAACTTAGTCAACTTACCTAGGGCCAACATCCCCCAAACACTCACATGTGGCTCATCTCGAGCCACCTTAGATGGAAACCTCTATTATTTTCAGCTCAACTTGAAAATCTTAGAATATTTTCATCACATCCCCGGTCTATCACTGAACATATTCCTTCACTTTAATGATTCTTTCCAAAATTGTAGAACTAAGATGTTCTTAATTGTCCACCACAGTTGTATCTACAACTTGTCTAACTTGAATGTGTACAAGGTGAATAGTCACTATGATCTTCTATACTTCAACTTGAAGCTCTGTGACATGATCGGTTCTTCATTACTGGTGTATCTAGAGTTTAGTGACATGTTCCTGCAATATTTTGAGCTCAACATCCTTACTTGTCTTCTCAACCGGGGATAGTGTTTTCAAAGAATTCCTTAAGCCGACCATACTAGACTTTGTGCCATGAATTTTTTATGTTATCTCATGCATATCAAACTCATCCATCAAGGCCTCCAAGGCATGGGACACCTACTCATAGGCCTTAGCACAAAGTGCCTCGGCCTCCTAAATCTATCGTATTTCTTCTTCCGCTAGGATTTTGTCACTCTTCCAGTACTTCAGGAGGTGTATGAGGAAGAATCTAAGCATCTATTTTCATGATCCCCTATTGGATGTCGATATCAACTTCCCCTAACTTAAAAACCTAAGCCTCGAGAATCATGTTCAATGTGACCTCGACCTATGGAATCTCTTGACAGGCCATATCAACAGCTTGCTTGAGTCGCTACCTATCTTGCTGCTGATCCAAATTTATGTGAGAGCAAAACTAAA
>LPNX010202651.1:111381-126876 GCA_001517045.1 Pseudotsuga menziesii
AAAGCAGCTAGAATGGTGGTAGTTGTATATCTAAGAAGAGATGTGGCGGATAGGATCACTTGTGACGAGATGAATACAAAAGGATGTTGGAGGATATTTTATCATAAATCCTTGGAGAGGAAAAAAGACCTAAAACTAACCCTATGATATGAATCCTCATAAAGTTTGAGGCCCCATAGTGGTTAGCTGAAAATTCAACTTCTCGAGGTCATAACGTTTGCATACAACCTCCATTTGGAGAACTCGATATCCCATTGGAAAGGTCTATTCAAGATTTAAAAATTTCAAGTGGGGCCAAATTCATTCCCTTGGAAACCATTTGTCCCCCTAAATCACAAAAAAATTTCGTTTAGGGCCTCAATACAAGCTCAAAAGTTTAAGACTCAAAAAACCATAGAAAATTACAAGAAAATTTCCAAAATGGAAAAATGTTTTGAACTTGTGGAATAGGTGGGTGGCCAGATATACCCATGTGGATAAGTCCTCCTCCCTTAGGAAGAAATGGTCTCCATTTCATTGACTGCCCCCATCAAATGGGGAAACTTCTTTTGAACTTAACTCATGTTGAGCCACTTGCCTTGGTGGTGGAGCTTCCATGCTTTAACAAATCGATATAGTTGGATCTTCTTCTGGGGGGTGCCCTTAACCTGTGTGTGCATGAAATTTTCAATGGTTTCTTGTTCTATGCATTCGATATTAAGCTATATATGTGACAATTGTTTTTCCACCTATGAGGTGTTCAATAGTGGTGAAAAATATGGTCGAAGGAGCTCCACATTGAATACTGGGTGCAGACTAAGGAATGGAGAAATGCGTCATTCAAAGGAATTGACACCAACTTCCTTGGTGATGGATTATGGACCATATCAAAGTGGATGAATATTGTGATGGGGTCATGTGAGCTTCTATTCCTTCAAATGCAACCAAACCTTATCCCCCACCTGGAACTTGCATGGAACACGACGTTGGTCATGGGACTTCTTGTACTTAGTATTGACATTTTCCAAAATTTCATGGCCATGTTGGATTCGCTCAACAAATATGGTGGCCTTATCAGCCTCATCCTAAGCATGGGAATATTCCTCCTGTATGGATGTAAGGGGTAAAGCTACATCAATTGGGGCTAGTGGTTGGAAGCCTAGGAACACCTGAAAAGGGTTGTGACCAGTAGATCTATGAAGAGTTTTGTTATAGATATGGTGAACATAAGGAAGGATCTTATCCCATATGCGGGGATGTTTAGAATTGTACATTCTCAGAATATGCATAATCATCTTGTTGACTACCTCTGTTTTCCATCGATCTGGGGATGGAAGGAAATCGATTTGGTGGGCATGATATCCATCAATGACCATAGACTATACTATAAAGTGCTCAAGAACCTGCTATCTCGATCTAAAATGATAATATTTGGCAACCCAAAATGAACCCAAACATGCTTGAGTAAGAGATTAGAAGTGGCTTCGACAGAGGTGCTCTTTTTGCAAGTTATCAGAATGGCCATCTTAGAGAAGCGATCCACAACCAAAAACACACAGTCATTACCATGCTTAGTTGAATGTAGTCTTGACATGTAATCCATGGATATGGATTCCCATGGTCCATTCGAAGTGGGAAAGGGGGTGTACAATCCCTATTTTTTTATGGTTGGTTTTGCGATGGTGCAAGTAGTCTAGGATATGATATATCGGCCAATGTCTTGCTGAAGTTTGGGACAATAAAAAAACTTATGCAAGATCGCCACTATATTATCAGTTCCAAAGTTCCCTACCATATGACTATAATGTGCTTCCCAAATAATCTTTGCATGCTCCCTTGAAGGAACACAGAGATGGCCCAGGTGGCATAACAATCCTTCCTAAAGATGAAAATTTTCCATTGGTGTACCTACACATAAGGATTGACAGATGAGAGCGAACTTAGGATCATTGTCATATAGTTGAGGCCATCGATAGGTTTCGTGGATGAAAAATTTGAGCACCATGGTTAATGCTACTACTGGAGGTCGAATGAGGCAATCAATGACTCAATTGGTGCTTCCCTTATTATAATTAATGTTTAGGTGGAACTGCTGCAAGTAAGTGGACCACTTCTGGTGGAGGTCATTATGTAACTTTCCCTAGGTTTGCATGAACTGCAAGGGCTTGTGATCTGTTTGGATGATATTTTACTTTCCAAGGATGCACTGCTTCCATTGGAGGTAGGATTGGACAATGGAGTACATTTCCTTGTCATAGGTGGGTACTTCTGTACTGTATCTGAGAGTGTCTTACTGTGATATGCCACTAGATGGCCATGTTGAGTAAGGACCGTACCAATGGCATAGTCCAAAGCATTTGTATCAATCTCAAAGGGTTGTTGTATATCTGGTATGGTAAGGATGGGTGTCGAACATAAGTGATTTTTAAGATCCTAAAATGCATGTTTTTGTGGCTTGGACAAGATGAAATTTTCCTTAGATCCACCTTTGGTCACCTGGGTAAGGGACATGGAAATATTAGATAATCCCAACACAAATCTGCGATACAATTTTGCAAGGCCTAGGAATCTAAAAATATCTGTGAGAGTCCTCGTGGTTGGCTAATCGTGAATGGCTTGGATATTGGTCGAATATATTTGAACTCCATGTTATTCCATGATGTATCCTATATACTAAACCCTTTCCATGACAAATGAGAACTTCTATATATTAGCATATAACTCGTGTTGTTGCATGGTATTAAGGACCTAGTGGATATGCTACAAATGTTTTTCCCATGTTCTACTATAAATGAGGATATCATCTAGATATACGACCACAAGGGAATATGTGAATGGATGTAGAATGCCATCCATCATCCTCATGAAGGTTGTTGGAACATTAGTCAAGCGGAAAGGCATGGCCAACCACTCAAAAATTCCTTCTAGAGATTTGAAGGAATTCGTCTAGACATCGGTATGCTTAATTGGAACTTGATGATATCCGTACTTCATGTCAGTCTCGCTAAAATAATTCCCCCCTTAAGTTGGCTGAGGAGTTCGTCGATCCATGGAATGGGATACCGATTCCGAGCTGTGATATTATTTAGAGCTCAATAGTAAATAAAAAGTTGTCATGTCCCATCGTTTTTCTATACCAACACAATTGGGTTCCCACAAGGTGAGGAGTTAGGTCAAATGTTCTCCTTTTGTATTAACTCTTGAATCTAGTGTTTTATTTCTTCATTCTACATGGTGGAACACCTGTATATTGTCCCATTAGGTCAAGGTTCACCAAGGATCAAATAAATGGAATACTTGACTTGACAATGTAGTGAAACCTCGATAGGTGTTGTGAAGATGTCTTTATATGCTTCCACAATATTGTCCACCTATTTCTGCTGCATAGACAGGTTTTGTGTGGAGGTGGTGGATATTGCAGTGATATTTCGTTCACCCTAAAAATGAACCATGAAGAGTATGGATTTCCCTCTCTAGGATATTATATTCCTAGACTGCTTTGTTGTGATGAGATACACTAAAATAGTAGGAAGTGTCTCTGGTATACTGTAGAGTTTCTTTCACAAAGTAATAATGACACTGCGAGGTATAAACTCATACACAACATGACATTTCCACATATATCATTGTCCTAAAAGAACATCACAAAATTCAAGAATGGAAACATCACACATTACCTCATCTTTGAAGGGCTTGATTTCATAGGAGAGGCGACACCTTTTACTGACGTGGATGTCTCGTCTCTGGCTCATCCAAACAATAGTGTAGGTTTGGGGATGTAGAACCATTATAAGCTTCAATATTTTGACGACCTCAACCAAGCTTCCAACTACCACTGTCAATAATCAAATGTAGTGGAGTCCCTTGCACCCATAGCTATAAATGGAAGAGGCACTCCCCTTCCTCTAGGTTCTCTTACTATTCTGGTTGGATGTTTGCGATTACAATGGTGAAACTAGGTTCCACGTCAATCATCTTATTTCCTCTTTATTTCTCTACATCATTGTTTGAGTTAGAGTATGTATCCAAGGACTTTATCTTAGCCAACAATGATTGTTTTGAGCAGCAATCATCAGTGTTGTGCTAAGGGATTTTGTGGAATTCGCACTACTTGTCGGTTTCCTTCTTTGATTTACCATTACCCTTCTTTGTATGTGGCTTGGACTGGCTTTCTGGATTTTTTCCATCCTTGATCTATCCTTTGGGTTATAAATTAGGGCCACTTTTTCATGGCTTCTACTATTGATTTTTGGTCCCAAATTCCTGGTTATTCTTTTTCTTAAACTTTTTCTCAATCTTGACATCATATCAATAAGCTTCTCCTAGTGAGTATATGTCTAGGAAATCCATGTGTCACTGAATGCACATGTGCAGGCTACTGTGGTACTTTAGAACCAAGTGTCGTTCACAGTCTCTAATACCCATCTTTGAGCACATGGTATACAATATATTTGTATACTCCAACATCGTTTGGTCTCTTTCCTAGGGCAATGTCATCCATCGAGTGTATTAGTTATCATAGTTTTTGAGAGGGTAGAACTCCTCTTTAATGACATTGAAATTTTTTTCCCAAGTGGGTTCTGTATTGAAAATTTCAAATTCATCCCTCACGTGCCTCTTGTAGTACCTGTCCCACTTGTCTTTCATATCGGGGAGAGACTTGAGGAGCATGAATGTGACCTTTTCACTGTCGAAATTTTTTTGAACAAAGAAGTAACCCTCTAACAAAATCAACCTTTTTTCGAAAGCATCTACATCTATATTTCCTTCAAATAAGGGGATGTCAAATTTAACCTGTACCTTGAAGGGAGTCACTCCCTTGAAACAGTTGCTCGTTGAAGGTGCATCCACCACCATTAAAATTCTTTGAAGGATATGGATGAAGTTATCCATAATATATTTCCTCTATTGCAATAGAGGAAATATTCAAATAACTTCAATAGAGGAAATATATAATATATTTCTTTGAAGGCTTGTTGGGACGTTGAGATCTAATTTCCTTAAGCTCAAATAGTTCAAGACCCAACTCTCCATATTCAAATCTTGTAGGGGACATGCACTAAGAAACCACAATAGAAAAAGGATATGATACCACTTATCTGGATTTATGTGAGAAATAAATGAAAGAGCATATGTATATTCACATACATAGATATATGGCAATAAACATAGTGATATAGTAAACTTAAATTCTATTAAATGAATGAAATAGAAAAAATTGTAAAACAAAAGCAGCTAGAAGTGTGGTAGTTGTATCTCTAAAAAGAAATGTGGTGTCTACACTCCCTCATGACAAGATGAATACAAAATGAGTCCGAAGGGCCTTTAATCATAAATCCTTGGAGAGGAATAAACCCTAAACCTAAGCCTTGGAGATAAATTGTCATAAAGTTTGCGGCCCCAAGGTGTTTAGTTGAATAGTCAACTTCTCTCGGTCATAAATTTTACATATGATCCCTGATTGGGGCACTCAATAACCCATTGAAAATGATTATCCAAACTTTACAACTTTCAACTAGGTCAAAATGAATGTCATTAGAGAAAACTTTCTCCCCTTTGAATCGCCAAAAAACATCGTTTAGGGCCTCAAAATGACCTTGAAAGTTTGGGACCCCAAAAACCGTAGAAAATTACAAGAAAATTGCCAAAATGGAAAAAAAACAATTGATCCAGTGGAATAGGTGGGTGGCCACCTATACCCATTTGGATCAATTGCCATTTTTCTAGCTGGTTCTCTCTATCTTCCAACTAACTTTGGAGCGAAGACATGATGCTCCTTGACTGATTGAGGTGATCATATACCACATGCTCTTGTGCATTGATTTATTCTACTAGAGCATGTTGTATGTTATGCATTATAAAAATGGGTATCAACAAGGTGGTATACCCCAACATATATAATGTCATGGAACATGTTGTTAAGCTCAGTTGTACCCAATTCAAGTGCTTTAGGTAGCGCCTAAATTTTATGATGTTGTTAGGATGTTTGAACCTCAGCTAGACCATAATCAAAAGTACCAGATTCTTATGAATATGGCATGGGTTGACTAACTACGACCCTGAATTCCTTCACCATGCTACAAAGAGTCTAATGTAATTCGGTGACTCCCTAAAAAATATATGTAATGCCGACTGTCAATTTTTTGGTGCATTTCATAAGCAACCTCATCCATTATGTATACCAATAAATTATAATGATCGCTAGTGAGCCCGATAGGAGTAGAATCCTTAACAACCTTCTGGTTCTTTCAACTCTTTTGGCTATGTCAGCATCTTTCCTTTTCTCCCCCACACCTTGATTTGTCGGTGTTGCACTCAAATCTACATCACTATCGCTATGTGAGCTATGTCGGTTATATTATTCTTGAGGGATCCCTAGTTAGGTCCCAGATGTTCCCTCTTGTCATAGTTAATTTTCAACAAACAATAGATCATCTGCAAAAAGATTCTTCCAATCCTTTGTCTAATCCTGAATTATTATTACATCAATTTCCTCCTTTGATAATTGAAATGCAGTGGTTAGCCACTGATGTTGAGGATCTCTTTGTGGTTGGAGATACAAATGGTGAGCACCTGCAATAAATTTAATAATATTCCTATACCACTGGATAGTCATTTCATCAATCCTTGACTAACTTCCAATGTGATGCCTCAGTTCATTAACATGTATGTAAAGCTAAATGTTTCTATCCTATTGTCCCCGCGGATTATTCTCTTCGAGCAATATATTCTAATATTGTGCTTGGCAACATGAGACATTCATTTTCATCCCCTAGTAATTGGGTGGTTCAACCCATGCAAAAAAAGAAATCAATACTAGAAACCAAGAGTAAGTGAAAGAGTTACCTCTTTCATGTGCATCTATAGCGTCATCCAATAATCCATTTAGCAGGAATGTTTCACAATTCATTTAAACCCTTGAAACGCATTTCTCTTCTGCAACGATGGTACCAATAGTGCACTGGTTCGGTCACATCTTCCACAATTACTTACACCTTGGTTGTGAATATGCAACCCTAATCATTAATAGAAATAATAGAAAATCCTCGTGTATCCTGCATAAGATTGTACTTTTATTTCATTCCAACGACAAGGCTTGGATATTTCTCCTTATTAGCAAAGAATGAAGCTATATCAACTACCTCCTTGGGAAACCCTGTGATACTAGCAGCAATCAAGTCGACATCAACATAAATGCATCTATCCAATCACAAACATTCCCCGTGGAAACAAACCAACAACTGCTTCATGCACATGTAAACCTTAGTAGTGAAACTGAAATAGTGCATGTACAACAATGACATAATGCTCAACTTATCCAAACCATGAGCCCAATCCATAGGAACCAACTAAATAGTCCCTCCTTCCACTAACTACATTGATGTCATACACTTTGACACTTGTAGTTCACAGAACTTCGTCAAATCATGGTTAAAAAACATCATCTTTTTCAAATTATCCATTATATCCACCCTCACATGAATGTGTTGTGGGATGACTAGCTGTAACAATGTTTGACATTCTTCTGAATGATCACATGGGTAGCATCATCCTTATACAGTGGAATATAACATGACAATATATTTGCTGGACAAAACCCATAAGCTTCAGTGTCATGCAAAGCTTTAAATATCTTCTCATGGGGAACTACCTGAACAACCATTCATTTCTTTCTTGGCGGGTTTATAGGGGATGGTCGTGAGACAACCTCTGGTGCCTCCTTGACAATGGGTATTGTAAGAGGGACCTCTACAACTAAACCTCTAATAGTGATGGAAATTGACATAGGAATATCCATGGAAGAAATATTCATACATAGATGAGTTGCAGACAACTATCTTGCTCAATACACTTCACACTTCAACACAATGAAGCAATTGACTCTCATTTGGAGGTAAAATAGATTTGCACGTGAGGAAACTCAGTTTGTTCAGATGGGTAATTATCCTAGCCTGATATTCAATAAATTGGAAAAGGTGGCAACTAACCCCTTCACACGCTGAAATATTGTCGGCCATTTATGATAAGGTTCCATTAAAGTCACTACTCCACTTCCAATAAAAGCAGTTATTACATGCATTAAATGTGGATTTGATAGAAAATCACGCTGCTAAATCCCACTACGAAACAAAACTAGCTATGAATCAATTTTAACTTGGACTTGCGACACACAATATACAAGTAATAGTGTTATTTCATACTTGGGTCATATGGGTCATAGGTTCTTGGTAATAGTGGAATTTCATTCTTGGATTGGAAAATATCACAACTGTGACAGTATTCGAGTGTATTTGATTTTGTAATATTTTTTGCGTCGTTTCTTACCCTACATATTTCCCCCCTTCCATTCCGACATGAGATTCAACTAACACCATTGGTTTCTCATTCTCCAAGACACAGTGGCACAGTATCTCATCTAGTCCCAACTTATATAATTGTCTAGCTATAAGATGGAAATATGCAGCTTTTACAACCAATTGTTTCTTCTTCATTGTTCTAAATTGTTCTGGTGCACTTCACATATTCAAGAAATGTATAATAGTTGTGCATTAGGAATATCTTCATCTAGAAAAATCTGTTCTTCTCTAGTTTCTAACCTTGAGAGATGGTCGAGACCTGCACTCAACCCTCTTGGTTTGACAATAATTTCAAAGTCAAACTCTTGGAAGAGAAGGAGCCATCGACACATATTCCCCCCCAACACTGGCTTATTGACCAGGTATTTCAAAGCAAAATGATCCATAAACATCTTAAAGTGACTACCTAATAAATAGAGTCAAAATTTATGGAGTGCATATACCCATTAGAGGAAATTTCAACTCAAAATGGGCCTTTTAACTTTTATTCAAATTCCATGTCATCATGTGTTAGCCAATGAAATTTCTTTAAATTTGAAATACTTTATAGGTCTTAAACACTTTTTTATTATAAATTTGGGGATAGGTATCATAAAAAAAAACTACTTTTTTTGTTTGTATTTTTGACATATCTCCCCGTGTTTTTACTCAAATTTCGATCGGGAGAGCTCGTTGGATGCGGAATTAAATTCTGCATCCAACGAGTACCCACTCGGCATACTTTTGACGGACCCCTCTACCCCAAAAACAAGAAATACCTGAAAAAATGAAATGATGATGTCATCATTCCATTTTTTCAGGTATTTCTTTTTTTTGGGGAAGCGGGGTCCGTCAAAAGTATGCCGAGTGGGTACTTGTTGGATGTGGAATTTAATTTCACATCCAACGAGCTCTCCTGATCGAAATTTGAGTAAAAACACGGGGAGATATGTCAAAAATACAAACAAAAAAGTAGTTTTTTTCTTTTCTTCCTCCAAAATTAATAAATATTATTTTATTATTTTAACTATTATTTCATTAGTTCATTTTAGGAGGCCCATTTTGAGTTGAAATTTCCTCTAACGATGGCAATTCCCTCTCGCTCAGTCGTCATATAATTTTTCTTGGTAGTCGACAACTTTCTACTAGTAAATGCAATGGGGTGATCAATAGATCCATCACCTGGTTGTGGAAGTATGACTCCCAACACGATAGATGATGCATCAACATGCACATGAAATTATTTTCACTAGTTAGGAAATACTAAAATAGGTGATGAGACCATTTTCTCTTTAAGGACATCAAGTCTCTTTTGACTTTCTTCATTCAACTAAAATTTGGCATCCTTCTTCAATAACTTTTCCATTGTAGCAGTGATCTCCGCATACCCTCTAATAAAATTTTTGTAATAACCAGTATGACCCATCATGGTCCTTAACTATTTAACTGATGACGATGTTGGTAGGTCAACAATTATTGCAATCTTTGCAGGGTCCATCAATGTTCCTTCTCTACAGACAACATGACCCAACAAAATACCAAAAGGAGCACAAAAAATACACTTGCTCAAATTTAAATAAATCTAAAACTATTTATACCGTTCAAGCATCATCTGAAGACTCTCAATATGGTCCTTGATTAACCCATATATTTTCCAGTATTCAAAGTAAACTTCTAGGAATTTATGAATACAGTATTTAAAATAAGATACCACTATCCTAGAGAAAATAGCAAGCACATTCTTAAGTCCAAATCACATTACCTTGTACTCGAAACAACCCCATTATGTCGCAAAGGTGGTAATATGTCAATCCAATTCTACAATCTTGATTTGATGGTATCCAGAAAATCCATCAGTAAATGAGTATATCTCTTTCCCCCTACACTCTCCAAGACCTCCTCTATAAAAGGTGTAGGAAAATGATCATTCAAGAAAGAATCATTTAATTTCCTTTGGTTGACATACATACAGACTTCACTAGTTTTCTTATCCTACACAACCATTGGGTTGATCCACTCTGATTCTTTAATAAGTTCAATACTTCCTGCATCTAACATTATATCTAATTCTACCTTAACCTTCTCTTTGTATCTAGGATACAATCTATAGGTTTGTTGCTTGATAGGATTTACATATTGTTTCAGGGGAATCTTCATTTCACCCAAATCTCCAACAATTCCCTTCATTTCTATAAACTTGGTCGAGAACAGATCTTGGAATTTGTGTAATAAATCAGTGATTTTCTCGACAGTCTCATCATCCTAGTAATCCCCAACATTTGCAAACTTTAGAATCTTAGGAGACCCAATGCTCACTTTCTTAATTTTCAGGGGCTTCAAAAAATTTCCAAATGATAAACCTGGTTCCTTGAATGCTCGACTACCTACGTATTCTGGGATGTGAATGTTGTGTGGGTCATCATCTTTAGGTTCTCCATATATATTGTAGAACTCCATCAGGATTTGGGCTGTCACATTCCATTGTGGTATACTTGTCACTAGAACAAAAACATCCTAAAAAATATTGGTCTTGATAACTTGCACGACAACATCAACCAACATATTTTCATCTCCAAATATAAAAGTATGTTTGAAGCTATTATCCAAATCATCCCAGTCTATTGTCCCTCGGCACAGTTCAACGTGCGTATACCAATTACTTGGTATCATGTCCAAAGTGTGTATAAACAAGTATACCCATTCATGTCTATGCACCAACCTCCATGTCGTACACCAGTTCTCAAGGAGGTCAACTGAGGCCATTCTGAAATGGACTATTTATGAACAACCTTCCATCTTGGTGGAATATCTTTTAGGGCCACATCAAGAGCTAGCACTCGCTGAGGTTCTAATATCTTATCTTGAAATTATATAAGAAACATGTCCAAATTAGGTAATCCTTCATAAGTAGGCATATCACATACCTCAGTACCAACCCATCGTAACGATTTTTTTTATTCTTGCTCATTTTCTCATCGACACTTCATGTAGCCGATTCTTCCAATTTTCCAATGTTTCCCCTCAATATGATGAACATGAACTAACACTTTTCCATCTCAATTTACCAACAACTGTAGGATTTATTAGTCATCCATTGTAGAAGATATATTTTATATAGTATGTAAATTCCCTTCATGATACTCACCTCTTATTGGTTCGACATGCCATTGGCATTCGAGAGGGTCGATTCACACGACTACGCACATTTATAAGTCTTCAAATGATAGGTTGTTATTTTTGAAAATAATTAAATCCTAGTTATGAATAGCCCAGTTGATCCATAGGAGTGTTGAATAAAGGCTTGCATCATCAACAATCTCTACAACCTCAAAATATGCATAGGTTCGGATCCCTTCCACCTCGACATGAACCTATGGTAGTTAACCAATAGGTAGAACCTTCAACCAGTTAGATAACCTCAATGGAATAGATTACCATACTAACTAGGTTTTTCCCATTCTTTCCCATGTTTTCTTAGTCAAAATGTTGACATCTGACCCCAAGTTAAGAATAATAAAACCCATATCATAATCACCTATTTGAGCATTCATGCATGGTTCTTGACTAGTCATCATTATTTTATGAATATGGTTGACATTATTTTCCTATCTAAGACCTCTCTCAAGTTCCTTGATTAGAGTTGATATCTCTTGCAGAGCATCTTCATTTTAACAAGTGCTAGACAACTTTTCAATTAATTCTTCAAAATGCTTACCTAACCTATCAACTTGTTTGGAATTGACAGGTTGAAACTTGGTGGCATGTTAATGACTGTACCTTCATCGAACACTAGAGGAACAACAGATGGTGTGGCACGACTTCCATCCACAAACTCATTTTGTGCATCAAATAAGAATCCTTTTTTCCTTTTGAACATCAAAGGGCACTTTATTTTGTGTTGCTTTTGTATTTTTACATGGTTCTCCTTGATCATCTCCTGTGACAACACCTATCCTTGTTAAAATAGCAATGGTAGGTTCTTGGGGCTCAACCAAAATATTTTGAACGTTCTGATTTTCATTTGGGAGATGGTTTTGACTCCCATTGACCTTGGATTTCCATTTAGAAATCAACTATGGACATTCATCGATAGTATGATCTAGTGCTTTACAATATGAGCATGTTGATGTAGGATTTGTATAGTATTTAGCATATTGTCATGGTTTTCCACAATTATAGTAGATAGTTTGGCCTCTCCCCTGACCAAATCCTCCTCCTATTCCTCTTTCTCTAAAATTACCACCCCCCCAGGTTGATGGAACTATGCATGTGACCTCTCACCTTGCATTTTCTCATCATTATTCATCAAATAGGTATCTACTATATTTTGTTGCAGCAACTAGTATGCTTTGCATTCCTTTTCATCATGGCCCACGCATCGAAATAACATACAATAAATACTACCGGGTGTGCTTATTATCTTATGTAAATACGTACATTCTTTTTAACAGTGTCCCCTTGTTTGAAAAATTCGACACCATGAAATCCCTTGTGAATTCAATGGATTTCACGCACTAGAAGAAAGGTAGTTCAAAAAGGCCAGGAATGAGTTCGTATGATTACCTTTAGTTTTACATCTTGTGCACCAACCATGTTCATGAATATTCTTCCCCTTCTTGATATCTTGGATCTGCGGTGAAATATTAGCCTATTGCAATTGAATTTGTGTGATTCCTGCTCTAGTTTCTTCGGCTGGTGATGCTTCTAATTTCATTGAAATTTACAAAACTTCTATTTGGGATACTATCTTCTGTTGCATCAGGGGAACATGAATATGGGGTTTTAACACAATAATAAACCACTATTTATGTTGCATGTCAGACATCTAAAAACTTAACTTAGCCATCATGGTTTTGAATATCTAGTCGAAATCCAAGACAGATTCACCCGACGATTGCTTGATTTCCTTCAAATCTGCAATACATTGTCTCATATTTAAGCTTATTTAATTTGTTTATCAACCCAATTAAAATATGCTATAAGGACTTATGTGGGGTTCCCACAAGAAACATAGAAAACTTCATATACAAATCTAGAGCACGACCCCTAAAGGTCATTAACATTTGTGCCCTTTTTACTACGTCATCCTGGACCTGTTGCACAGTCCAAACAACTTCACACAAAAACAAATGTTGCTTATTTATTCCAACCAATTTCCATTTAATATATGTAAATTCATGTCATCTCCAACCATCCTATGTCTTTGGGGTACTAACGATCTCAAATTACATGGACCACTAGTAGCAACTTTTTGACCACTATCTTGACTATTACTATTACTTTGATTCGACATAAAGCACTTTGAAACACTTTTAGGTCTTACCTCTGATACTATAGATGTATTTAGAGCCATAGGTATGTCATAGTCTTGGATCTGGTATGGATATAGATCCTCTTCCTCGTCACAATACTCTTTGTTAATATTTGGAACCAATTTGTAGTCCCCTCTTCTGGTCACACTGCCACTCTCTCTTTATCTCTCTTTGTCACATCCCTTCTCTTCTTACTTGATCAAAATATTCTTCCACTCATTAGAATACCACCTTCTTCATTAGTCTCACTATCATCTTTGAATATAGCATCTCACTCTTTCCATCTTCTATAGACCTTCTTCCTGATAGTACCCATGTTCTTCGTGCACAATTTTAAATATTTCAGGTACTACCTCCAGGACCTTGGAAAAATTATCTCTCATTTTTACTATACGACTTAATAGTATCCACAATGATCTCAGTAATATACTCTTCTCTAATGTTGTCGACCCATAAATCAACAACTCTGGAGATGGTATTATTAACACTCTTCGGCCATCATATCAATTAAGGAGTCCAACCCCTAGGTTCTCCACCTTGAAAATTTTTCTTGTGATGTGCTAGTCTTTCCAACCATTCATACAATATAATAGGGAATTCACTAAAGAAAATATCATGGATATCTAATTAAAAATACCTTTCTAACCTTTTCCCTATAGTCAGTCACGTCCCCTTACTTTCTTCTTGCGCAAATTCCTATGCCTTTTGTTTTATTCAACACTGAATCTTAGGCTTTGTCTGGTGCTAAAACATGTCCCCTTGACAATGACCTCAGTTATAACAATAGAACCATTTATTGGATCACTTTGACTAACTCAGTTTCAATCCTTCCAACCTGACCAACAATATCAAAGGCACCATATCGATAGGGCGTAACCCCATCAACAACACCTATGACACAAGTGAAGTCTCACCCAAGATACCTATGGGAGTTGTAGGAACCAGGTTTCCATAGTGGTAAAAGGGATATTTCCATGCTAACAACTGACAGGAAACCCAATAAAAGCAACAGATGAACCATCATATAAAAAAATTGACATGTAACTAAGACAACAACATACTACAACTCCTGGCAATCTTAATCCTATTCACTAACTCATTAAATCATTTGTCATTTCATTTACTTATGTAGAAAGGAACATATTATCATCAGTCATTGCAAAACACAAGACACCACACAATATTAGCATACACCATTTGACACATGAATCTAGCATGGAAACCTATATGGGAGAAAAGGACAAAATCACTCTTCATTTGGCATGACTCGTGTCTCGAATTCTTTGGTTTGTGCACACAACCTTTAGACATCTCTATATAACCCCATTGCATTACATTCACGCACACAACTTGTGGATCAACAATACGTTACATTCATGACTCTTAATCATCTTTTCATTACAGTAAACAATACTACAAACTTACCACAACTCTACTTCGACCAGCTCTATCTTATCATGCAAATGAAACAGAGCCAACAATTACCAAAATTCCCCAAAAAGATCTTAAAAAAGGAACAACAACCAAGAACCCTTCCAAAATCCTAACCCTTTACATTATATAGGCTCTTTTGGTTGCAATTACATTCCCAACGCCCACTACCCATAAGTGGACAACCCTTCTAACTAACTCAATGAATACATTTATTATTTACCCCAAAATTGTCAAATCCAACCATTTCGACATCCACTCCATCATAGCCATGTTCACACTGCGGCTAGTTTTATATCTTAGAACCAAAACTTAGTCAACTTACCTAGGGCCAACAATTTCTACCCAATTATTTGTTCCCTTTCTTATATATAGCTTTAATGTGGTGTAGCATATGTCATGATTGAGGTACACCCCCCACCCCCCCCCCCCCCCCC
>LPNX010202651.1:126887-211849 GCA_001517045.1 Pseudotsuga menziesii
GGTCTAGATTTATTTTTTTAAGGTAAGTATGCATATTCCTATATATAATTGATTTTGTAAAACACCTCTAATGGGGAGAAGGGTTTATCCTCAAATATTATTGCATTTTTATTAATATTAACTAACCTAGAGATAATTGGAGGAATGTCTTTTCCATCCACAATCTATTTAGTATCTAATAAGTGTTTCATCCCATCACAAGAGAATTTCCTTCCCATTTTCCTACCCCCTTGGAAATGATACATCCTCTGTAAATGTGTAACACATCATATGTCAATATGTATCGATGGATCAATGAATGCAAAAACACAATTAAAATACAATAATAGTTGTAAAGGACCAAACCTTGCATAAAAGAACTTGGACCATTACAGTGATATTTCAATTTTGAACCTTATACAATGAAGCATATACCTTGGTCATTAAAATGGTGAAATATAAACTCTTCAATTATTAAAAATATGTGTACTCAATTTTCCATTCATAATATTGATGCAAAGGTTTTGTCAATACAATCTGAATTCAAGGAATGGTCAAGTATAGAAAAATATGATATTTCAAGATTGAAATTTCCACAAACATAGTCCTTAAACTAACTAAGGAGTCTTAGGGAATTGAGATCCTATGTTTTTTCACTCAGACATATTTAAGGCCTTGATATATGTATCTACCACATGAAAACTCGTAATGGTACCCATCTCCCTTGATCATGTATAGGACCCTACATCCCATACCTACTACTCAAAACCACTTGATAGAAACGATCCCAATTCATAAGACATGGATTCCCTAAGGATTCCATGTGTGGTTGTTCAATATATCCTTATTAGACTTGGATGCCTAGAAGCTTCTCTAGGACCTAAGGCCCACATTCCCACAACCATGTTCAGAGCACCAAAACTTATCCCTAGTGCTCAAAGAGTAATAATGGCACCCATATCACCACAAACGGGAAAAGAATTCCCTTGAGAGGTCACATGTGGTGTTCAAGGTATTTTTCTTATCCCTAGAAGTCTACAATATTCCTTTAGGGAATAAGGTCTGAGTTTCTTATTCTAGCCATGCATAGGGCCCTAAGACACATTTTTACTATTGAAAATATCATAATGACACTAGTATCCCCACTCAAAGCCCAAGAATACCTTGGGAAGATATTTTATGATAGATTGACATGTACTTCTTCACCCTAGATGCCTGTAATTTTTCTTTAAGACCCAAGGCTTGGGTATCATTTTGGACCATGTCCAAGCCCCAAGACCCATACCTAGTGCTTGGAATTTTTTAATGGTGCTCATATATCCACTTAAAAACTAACTATCCCCTCAACACCTTATCTATGGTGGTTCAAAGTGTTATTCATGTAGCTTCAACCCTAGAAGTTTCCTTAAGATCCTAATGCTTGATTTTCCTCCATCGAATATGGTTACATCATTACACCAATACCTAGTGCTTAAAATCTCCTAATGGTACCCATATCCATACTATGGGGCCAATAATGCCCTTGGTAGATCATGTATGGTGTTTTAGGGTGATGTTCATGGCCTTAGATTCCTAAAAGATTCATTTAGGTTTGAGGTATTATGTTTAATATTCTAACCATGTGCAAAGCCATATGGCCCATCCCTAGTGCTAAAAACCTTCTAATGAATTACATATCCCCTATCAGAGGACAAATATCCCATAAAGAAGGCATGCCTAGTGTCTCAAGGCCTCAATGATGGAACTGAAGCCTTAGAAACTAATTTTAATGCCTAAATCTTTAGTTTCCTCCTTAATCCATAGTCAAGGCACAATACCCATATGTAGTAATCAAAACATCCTAATGGTGCCCATATCCCAAATTAGAGGAAAATGATACTCCTAAGAGGTGATGTACGATGGTTTGTGACATTATTCTTTGTGTTAGATACCTAGAAGTTACTTTAGGTCTTAAAGATCACATTTCCTCTCTTGAACATGTCCATGGCCCCACAACCCATCCTAGGTTCTCAAAACCTTATGAGGTGTCCATATCACCATCAAAAGGCCAAATATCCCACAAAGAGGTCATGCATGGTGGTTTGAATCCTTTGTTCACATTTGAGCGCCTTAGAAGAGACCTTTTATGCCCAATGTCTTAGTTTCAATGGTTGAAATTGGTTAAGGACTCAAGACCAAAACCTGATTCTCAAAACATTGAGTGGTACCAATATTCCCACTCATAACTAAAGAATCCCCTTCGGTGGTCATGTGTTTTATTTTGATGTTTTTTCTTTATATTGTGATGCATGAAATATTACTTTAGGGACTAATGACCATGTTGATCACCTCATGACCCATACCTTCTTCTCTAAGACTTGTTATCCCCACTTGGGGGCCAAATATCCCATTTAGATGTCATGTGTTTTGATTTCCTCCCTCAACCATGTCTAGGACTAGAGACACATAGTTAGTATTGAAAACCTTTTATTAGCACCCATATCCCCACTTAGAGGTAAGGATAACCTGAGTGAAAGGTCATATGTGGTGGTTCAAAGTGTTGTTCATTTCCACGGATTCCTAATACCTCTTTTAATGTCCAATCCCTATGTTTATTCACCAAATCATGTTGAAAGCCACCTAGTGCTAGAAATATCTTAGTCACACACATATCCTCGCTCAAAATAAATGTTACCGTTGGTAAGTCCTATGTGGTAGTTTGAATCATCATTCTAATTCCTAGATGTATAGGATATTCCTTGAGGGTTTAAGTATTCTAATTCCATGCACAACTATGTCTAGGGATTTGAGATTGATACCTATTATTGAAACCCTTCTATTGCCACTAATATCCCCACTCTACCCCTCCACCCACCTTGCCAAGAATTGTTACCCATCTCCATAGATCCTCCTATAAATACATGGACCTAGACAAGATATTATTTGAATTCATACCAAGTTTTATAGGTATTTAACTATTCCAAGCTAGCCACATCAAGCTCATATGGATCGTGCCTTAATTTTCAACAAGGGATTTTGGGGTTTAATTTTGAAGAATTGACTTATAGATAATACTTGTAATGAATTTTATAAAAATGCTCCATGATCATACTATAACATCATCCTCTTATTTGAGAGAAACATAACTCAACTGAAATGTATTTGAATAATAACTCCATTTTTCATCTTCTTATCCATTTAGTCCAAAAATTTTATCTTCCTTCCAACCATTTTTTCCATAAATTGTCCTTATCATAAGTTGTAGTACTAATGAGGTGTGAAATTCCTATTTTACTAAGCCTTTTAAACTAAGATCTCATTTATTCTAAAACCACCATCATACACAACCATGGTATCAAGGCCAACCCCAACACTATACCCATTGCACATTGGCATATAACCAAATCCCCACAAGGGTGAAATATAATACTAAACATCCATCGGAGGATATAGGGTTTAATTTTTTCCAATATTGATCTACCTTATTTAATTTTTTCCACTTAAAGATAAAATCAACAAAAAAAACAGAACACATAATATTATCGTGGAAGCCATATTGGGAAAACCACCAACACTTTCTATTACTGCAAAATTATATTTACAAATAGTTTTCAATGACCAACTTGTTGGATGCACCAACACCCAATTTTTTTAGCTACAAGTCAGAGATGCACCAACACTTTGTTTACCAGCAACAACTAGAAGGAGGCTACGACCCCCTACAATCTTACATCCCATCCTTGCACCTCCCAACCTCCCTCATATGATAATTTGATCTTTGACTTTTGTACACCATTAGATATTCCAATTGAATGTACAAAGACACTTGTCTAAAGGTTTAAATCATTTCTTATATACCCTCAGTCATACCTATTCATCTAACAGTCACGTATCTTCATCATGAGTCTTCAGAATATTATCTCATAATTTTGGAGTGTCGAATAGAAATCCTTCCACAATGAACTTTCTGCATTTATCTTTCCACAAACCGTATTTCCTCAATTTGTAGGAGTGCCTTCCTTCCACAATTGTGGGTGCACTTTCACATCCTCCTTTCGTAAAATCCTTCCACAATTAACCTTCCGCAACAATATTTCTACAGTCTCCCTTTATGTAATCTACGGGAACTCTTTCCTTCTGTAATTGTAGGCTGCGGGGCTGCCTTTCAACTTTTTCAAACTAGGATTTTGCATTTACCCTTTCTGCAAATATCTTTCCACAATAGTCATTTCCGCAATCTACGGGAACTCATTTCTTCCGCAATTGCGGGTTGTGGGTTGCAAGGATTCCTTTCAAATTTTTCAAAACAAGCTTCCACAAATTGTCTTCTACAACTCCTTACAACTGTCATATCTGCAAGTGGTCCTTCCTCAATCTCTGTTGTTCGTTGGATCCACGATTTACGGTGAAATTTAACCTCTATTTCTAACTCATCATCCATTTAGGAAATTAAAATCCGAACACTTTATTTTGCAGAACATTGTGTGAGCAGTTGATATCTTGCATCTTCCTTCTCGTCTGTCGATCTATGATCCTTGTGGAACATCTACTTTGGCTTTGTGGACCTCTATCTCCTGTGCACTTTTACTTCACGGATATGTTCCCTGTCGTTCTCTATTTAAGCAAACCAACTGCGAACTTTGTGGTTATGTGTTGATCTATGTTTCCAAGAATGTCAATTTAATCAGCAAAGATAATAACCTTATTTCTGTCTATACCGAATCATTGAATATCGAGTCAGAGGGATGTTAGAGTTCCCTCATGCAATATTGGAAGTATGGAGGAATGTGTTGATGTATTTGTAACTTCGGAAGATATTCTGATGTATATTATCATTATGTGTTGTTGTACCCCCATTGGGGATGTGTGTTACCCCTTTACAGGATGTCTAAATTGTGTCTAGACCTTGAGGTACAACCTCCGTTGTAAGTTGGGGAAATAGTCCCCAGTGTAACATCATGTGATATGTAATTGTGGTCAATCTAGGAGAAGTGGGCCTCATGCGAGATGACATGTAGGCTCGAGTCTTATATTTGGTCAGTGACATGAAAGAGTATAAATAGGGAGGCTCTCTCCCTCATTTATATACACCTCACACACTCTCTAAGGAGTTGGAGAGAGAGAGACAGTCATAGGAGGAGAGAAAGATAGCTGCTGAACATTTCTTATTACTGCTTTTGATCATCTTACTATTCTAAAGAAGTTTGTGAGGTTTTCTCCTTTATGGTTTTCCCAATGAAAATATTTGAGTATTGTGCATCTTTTACATCGTATGCATTTTGTTGTACTTGTTATTCTTTTAGATAAAGATCCTAGATAATCTAATCATATTTTAAGAAAAACTAACATGGAATCAGAGCCTCTCTAAAAGAATGCATTGTGCAGCTGTGGAAACTAGGGCTTCCTAGTTGAAGGTGTTCTCTCCACAAATCATCAAGAAAGGAGGGCTATGCTAAATCGCCTCACTAGGGAGCATCTATTTGTGGTATCAGTTTTTGAATCAGAGAAGTTTCACTATACATCCAAAATACAATTGCAATGGAAGCTAATGGAAATTAGGGTTTCATGCCAAAAAACCCTAGAAGACTAAATTTAGTAATCCTAGAATTTTTTCCATAACACAAGATTGGAGAAGTCTCAGAAGCCGAAAGTTTTATAGACCAAATAGCAATTCATGTATTACACTTTGAAAAAGTTTCAGCCTCATATTCTCTATACTTCAGGAGATATGGTTCCTCCAAATCAGGGTTCTAGCCTCCTCCGGAGTACAGTCATAAACAGGTGACCAATGGAGATTTGCTATATCTCGGGCTAGGAATATTCAAATGGAATTTCACAAGATGTTTCAGGTAGGGAACGGATTTAGTTTATGTGTTATGTTTTTCAGACCTAGAATTTGAAACACTGAAACATGCAAGTCTGTACAAGTTCTCTATGTTGAACAATCCCCAAAACAATCACCTTGGGAAAATCCGAATAAGTCCCACTTGGAGAATTGATTTCTGTTGTACCCTATGGGGTTGGAAATACGACTTATTAGGATATCTCAATGAGCATTTTCATACTTTAAGGATCCTAAAATTCAAAGATACAGCAGAATCAATATCAGTCATTTCTGTAGAAGAAATTGGAGAACTAGGGCTTCCCATTAGAGGAAATTTCAATTTAAAATGGGTCTTCCAAAAATAATACAAATTCCATGTCATCATGTATTAGCCAATCAAAATGTTTTAAAATTCAAAAAGGAAGCACCTCTTCAACAATTTTTTATTATAAATGTGGAGATAGGTATCATAAAAAAAACTACCTTTTTGTTCGCATTTCGACATTACTCCCTGTGTTTTTACTCAAATTTCGATCGGGAGAGCTCGTTGGATGCGGAATTAAATTCCACATCCAACGAGTACCTACTCGGCATACGTTTGATGGTCCCTGATACTCAAAAAACAAGAAATACCTGAAAAACATGATGATGATGTCATCATCATGTTTGTTTTAGGTATTTCTTTTTTTGGGTAGCGGGGACCGTCAAAAGTATGCCGAATGGGTACTCGTTGGATGTGGAATTTAATTCTACATCCAATGAGCTCTCCTGATCAAAATTTGAGTAAAAACATAGGGATATATGTCGAAAATACGAACAAAAAAATAGTTTTTTTCTTTTCTTCCTCCAAAATTAATAAATATTATTTTATTATTTTAACTATTATTTTATTAATTTTCCTTAGGAGGCCCATTTTGAGCTGAAATTTCCTCTAATGTGTTCCGGGAGCTTCCCTCCACTGTTTTCAGAAAAGGAGTACGTTGGACAGCTCACCTTGAAGAGGACCATATTTCTATCCAATCAGAAGTTTGAAATTCCAAGTTTTGAAAATTAGGGTTTCTCTGACAAACCCAAGATCAACCAGCTCTGGAACCAGGATGGACACCTCAAATCAGACCTCCGTGATCCTTGAAGAAATTGACTTGGATCAGTATTTTAGTAAGGAAGTTATAAGAGCCAAAGGGAGATGAGACTAAGGCTAGAGCCAATAGAATCATTGCAGATTCTATTAAATATCATCTCATCCCTCATGTGTCATCCTTGAAGACACCAAAAGGAAGTGTTTGATGATATGACGAATCAATCAAAGAAAAATAAGATATTATTATAACCACTTTGAATGGCCTCCCAAGATCATGGGATTCATTCATTCAAGAAATGTGTGCCAGAAGGAAGTGATTACCTTCAGCAAACTCTGGGAAGAGTGCACACAAGAAGAATATTGACTCATAATAAGAGAAGAGAAGATGGGAGCAATTAAAGATCAAGATCTCACGATTCAAAGAAGAACCCTCAAGTGATAAGGAATATGAAGGACTCAATTCTTGAAGAACCTCTTATCCATCTTAGCATTTGGATAAGGAATGATGTTTTTATGAATGAAGAAGATGATGAAGCTGAAGGCTCAAGAAGGAGTCTACCCACAAAACAAATAAAGATAAGTATTCAATTGTCATTTCATGATATTGTTTGGTTATGCATTTTTTTTATATTTAGTTGATTTGTTATGCATGTTTGAGTATTTTAATTTATGCTATTGAATTGCAAATGATGGGTAAGAAGTCAATGATGTTGTACAAGATTCCATTTATACTTATCTAGATTGAAACCTCTTTGCTGGAATATTAGGAGTAGTACACACTCTTAATAACATTAGGGTAGAATGCATCTAGAATTTATTGTATGTATACATTATATGGATGAATGTTGTAGCAATGGCTAAAATAGTCACATGGCTATGTGACATATATTTGTCACTATTAATATATTTTGGAAATTATGATATATTTCTAATCATGCAACTAAACTTGACTTGTAGATCATTCCGAAGAACAAGTAATGATAGTTCAAGAAGAATGATGTCTAGGATGCGGTGTTGAGACCTGAAGGGAAGTCTGTAGTGTCTTCCATATGGATCTACAAGATCCAGCATGCAATAGATGACAACATTATGGGATACAAGGAAAGAAATAAGGCATATAATACAAAGAGAAATTTTCACCAGTGAAAATTCAAGTATACGTAGAGCTACCACTGGGAGTTGAGACACATGACAGGAAGACTCATGTTCGCAAATTAAAGAAGGCCTTGTTCGAGCTCAGAAGGAACCCATGGGATAGAACATACAGTTACATAAGGAGCTTGAATATCACCTAGAGTGATGAATATCTTAACCTTTGCTACAAGGTTGAAGATGAAAGCATGTATAGGATGATAAGATCACAAATGGGTGTGAGAAGATGGAGAATGATGCTCCGCTTCAAAGGGAGTGACTACAGAAGATATTGAGGTAGGACATGGTATGATAAGATGGATATCTTACTGATGACTCTAAGCTTTACTAAGAGTAAAGCGAATTCCAACCTTTACTTCAAAGTTGAAGGTGGAAGACCAGTGATGCTCCTGTTATATGTCGATGACATGTTCCTGATAGGAAAAGAGGAACTCATTAAAGATGGAAGAAGGAGACTTGCTATTGAGTTCGAGATGAACGAATTGGGTATGATGAACTACTTTCTAGGCATGGATGTGTGGCAGAGTGTGGATGGAATATCCCTTGCACAAGGGAAGTATGCAGTGGAGATACTGAAGAGGTTCAGGGTGATGGAATGCAAATCCATGGCCACACCTATGGAATTGAACCTAAAGCTATTGAGTTATGCTTCATCAGAGATGGTTGATGCCATGATGTATCATCAGATGCTTTGTTCATTGATGTGCCTGACGAATACAAGACTAGACACATGCTTTGTTGTGAACGACCTGATCCAGTTCCTGACGGGTCTAAGACATGCTCACCTGGTTGCAAAGCATGCAGAGAGGTACCTAAAGGGTATAGTTGAGTATGGGGTCAAGTATGATATGAATCAGAATACTAGCCTACCTGGTTATGTTGATTCATATTGGTAGCACCACTGAGAAGAAGAGCACCTTGGGTTGATTCTTCAGTCTGAGATCCAGTATGGGCTACTGGTTTGGTAGGATGCAGTCCTACATAGCGCTGAGTACAGCCGAGGAAAAATATGTTGCCACTTGCTCGGCTATTTGTGAGGTAGTATGTTTCTTTTGGAAGCTAGTGTTTGATTTGATTGATCTGATTTGAATTTTTGTATGATGCAGAGAGGAGCAGTGAAGCTCCAGTATGTGATCCAGATTGAGATCTCTCGAAAGAGGGAGTGATGAGTTCTAGCATAGCTGGTGAGACAGGTTGGCTGAGCATAAAGTCCTGGCGAAGCTAGTAGGTTCCATAGACATAATTAGTCCTGTAGGTTTTCCTTGGATGTAATCAATCCTAGAGAAGCTCACAGGTTATCCTTGGATGTAATCAGTCCTGATGTGATTCTATGCTAGAAATCGCTAGAATGAAGTTTGACTCACTTTAGAGAGAATCTTGGTGTACTTTAGAAAGAGATTCCTTCCAAGGGGAAGTGATGAGTCTAGAAGACGCAAATACACATAAGCCTTTCCCAGATGGTAGTAGGTGTGTCCTACCATGCCGGTGGATGTAAGTGTTGGATCCTTTCCTAGATGGTAGTAGGTGTGTCCTACCATGATGGTGGATGTAAGTGTTGGAGCCTTTCCTGGATTGTAGTAGGTGTGTCCTACCATGCCGATGGATGTAAGTGTTGGAGCCCTTCCCAGATGGTAGTAGGTGTGTCCTACTAAGCCGGTGGATGTAGGTGTTGGAGCCCTTCCCGGATGGTAGTAGGTGTGTCCTACCATGCCGATGGATGTAAGTGTCGAAGCCCTTCCCGGATGGTATTAGGTGTGTCCTACCATGCCGGTGGATGTAAGTGTTGGAAGCCCTTTCCCAAATGGTAGTAGGTTTGTCCTACCATGTCGGTGAATGTGAGTGTTGTGTTATGTGTATCCGGGTTGTGCTCCATGTGATGATGAGATTATCTAAATATGATGAAGTAATAGTAAGGTACACAGGTATTGCAAGGCATGTAATCAGTCCTGGGATGCTCCTTCAGTTTTTGTAGTGGCATATAATTAGTCTCGGTAGATCTTGCAGGTTTTGAAAGAGGCATATAATAAGTCCTGGGATGTACCTACTTGATGACTTGCTCGTAGAGATAATGAAAACCTACACAGAGGGATAGGCCTACATCTAGCATGAAAAATGGATGGAACTATAGATGAAGACCTGACAGAGGACTAGGCCTACATCTAGCATGAAAAAGGGTTGGCAGTGTAGATGAATACTTGGCAGAGGACTAGGCCTACATCCAGCATGAAAAAGGGCTGGCACTGTAGATGAAGACCTGGAAGAGTACTATGCCTACATCTAACATGAAAAAGGTTTGGCACTATAGAAACTTCTGATGATAGATAGTATGGGACGATGATCAAGTTATACGAAGATGATGGCAGCAACTATGATGAAGACTCTATGACCTCGTGATGATGATGATGCGATGAAGACCTAACCAGATGTGTTGATGACTGTGTAGAGAGAGAATACCTTCCTAGTTAAGAGGAAGTGTTGATGAATTTGTAACTTTGGAAGATATTCTAACATATATTATCATTGTATGTTGTTGTACCCCCATTGGAGATGTGTGTTACCCCTTTACGAGATGTCTAAATTGTGTCTATACCTTGAGGTATAACCTTTATTGTAAGTCAAGGCAATAGTCCCTAGTGTAACATCATGTAATATGTAATTGTGGTCTCTCTAGGAGAAGTGGGACCCATGTGAGATGACATGTAGGCTTGAGTCTTATATTTGGTCAGTGACTTGAAAGAGTATAAATACGGAGGCTCTCTCTCTCATTTATATACACCTCGTACACTCTATAAGGCATTGGAGAGAGAGAGACAGTCATAGGAGGAGAGAAAGATAGCTACTGAACATTTCTTATTACTGCTTTTGATCATCTTACTATTCTGAATAAATTTCTAGGGTTTTCTCCTTTATGGTTTCCTAGATGAAAATATTTGTGTCATGTGCATCTTTTACATCTTATGCATTTTGTTGTACTTGTTATTCTTTCAAATAAAGATCCTAGATAATCTAATCATATCTTAAGAAAAACTAACAGAATGTTCATGTATGATAGGGTCAGAGTAAGTATTAATCTTGGGAAGTCTTTTTTTCCCATTTGGTCATGAAATCCCAAAACCTATAATTCATTGAAATAACTAGATTCCATTCGATTCATTCAAAAGGTTCATGTGTGGGTCTATTGAACGAGAGTCCATTAACGAGTGTTTAAAATTCCTTCTTGTGTATGGGATAGCAAAGTAATCCAAGGGTCTCACTCGGAAGGGGAAATTACACCTTGTGTCTTGGAATTGGAGACAACAACCATATTTATGTATGTACCCAATCAATGAAGAAGGTTGTTAGAGTTCCCTTGTGAAATAATGGAAGCATGGAGGAATGTTCATGTATGATAGGGTCAGACTAAGTGTTAGTCTTGGGAAAATTTTTGCTCCCATTCGGTCATGCAATCCCAAATCCTATAATTCATTCAAATATATAGGTTCCATTTGATTCATGAAAAAGGTTCATGCATGGTTCTATCAAAGGAGAGGCCATTGACAAATGTTTAAAATTCCTATATGTGTATGCTGATACAATTCCTAGTAGTCATCAAACCAACAAATCCATGTGTGATGTATATCACGTATTCCTCATCTTGCCCAGAAAAATATATATGTTGTCTCTAGTTTCAATAAAATTGTTTTTAAAGAACCAAATGATTTTCATGGCCATGAGTGGACATACCTTGAATTTTTTAGGCTTCCAAAATGATGGGGTGATTCTACTTCGAAGAACTTTGGTACACAATCCTTCCATAGATGCCCAACCTTATGATGAGGGTCACAAGGTTTAGAGTGAAAACTAGGGTTGAGTCGAGGTAATAGTGACAGAACAAATTTAGCATTTACAATAATAGTGATCTTAGAATTTTAGACTAAGAGTGAGGGCCCGAGCTTTGAGGTTCAAATTTTAAAGTAACAATGACAGTGTGGTTTTTGAGTTTAGATGTGGTAGTGATTATAGGGGTTAGTATTTAGGTGTAATAATGATTACAGAATATGATTTATGAGGGTTATAATATTTAATGATTTAGTATTAATGTGGTTTCATAGGGGTTAAAGGTGATATACTATAGAAAAATAATTATTATTTAGTTTATAAGGGTTAGGATGTATAGATGGAGAGGGCTATAGGTTAGAGGTAGTGTGGATTCAGGTATATCGGGATTAAGTGTTTAAGGATATAATAATTATAATATTTAAGAGTTAATTATTAAAGGTTATGGGTCAACTAATAGGGGTTATAGAGGTTAACAATTTTAAGGCTTATAAAAACTAGGTATTAAGAGTTAGGAGAAATACGTGTTAGAGTTTAATGAAGCTTGTAATTATTAATAGTTATAAGTGTAAGAAATCACATTTAGGAGTTTTACTTTAGAGTTGATATGAGTTAAAATGATTAGGGTTTAAATATTATAAGTCTTATAAATGTAGCAATTTAACATTACACATTACAAGGGATATGGTATCAGGAAGTATAAAGGTTATAGATGTTAGGATACATATATATTATGGCTTATTTAAGCTAGGTATTACAAGAGCTAATGGATAGAGATGGTAAGGGTGATAAAGATAATAGGTTTTTTTTAAGGTATTTAGATTTGAGGGTTAGACTCATCAATAATAAAGGAGATCAAAATTATACATGTTAGGGATTATGTGATGAGGGGTTATATATGTTAGGTGATATGCAGGTTAGGATTTAGGGGTTATAAGTTAATGGGTGTATGGGTTTAAGTAACATAGTTTATAAGGTTCACATCAATTAATTATTATGGTTTGGATAAAATAGGTATTAGATATTATAAGCATTATATAGATTGCGTGTGATAGTGTTTCCATGTTTGGTGTTAAATGGTTTAGCACTTGTAAGTGCTACTTATTAATGGTTATAGAGTTTTTTGGGTGATAGGTTATGGTTGATTTGGGTTATAAATTATAGGAGGTACAAGTATAACTTGTTATGGGTTATGGGATATATGGTTTATTACTTATATTTTTTAATGATTATGGTTTATAAGTATTGGGGGTTATATTACTTTTAGGGTTAAGGTTTATGGTTGAGTGATTTTAGGGTTATGGATTAAAGAGGCTACTAGTGGTATCAAGGATTATTATGTTTTAGGGGTTATGGGGATGAATCATCATGTTTAGGGTTCAAGGTCCTACCAAATGACATGTTTGTGCTTGTTCTCCTCCCGGTGAATGTGTGCTAGCTCATGCAAGAACAATTGGGGATAGGTACAAGTATTGGGTGAATTGTGGAACAGATAGCCCACACTTGTGACTAGCCAAAGTGAAGCCATATTGAATGGTGTTAATGGATCCATCATAGTGCTAAATTTAGTTGTGTTAGCCTCATTGTGATAAGAAGAAGCTTAGTTCAAAAAAAATCCTTTATAAATCTTGTCCCTCTTACAAAGCTAAAGGAATTGGGCATGAATTTGGGAGCCTTTTGACTTTCTGATGTTGATCATCTTGGCATGTGCCTGAGGTTATTTGCATGATTTTGAATGTCCTCATCAAAAGGGATGTTCTAGAATGTCCTTTTGTTAGTAGGTGGACCCATGAAGCATTCCCCTTATTTCTCTATGTTGATTACAAATATAACTTAATATTATGTGTGAATTATGTGGAGTGAAAAAGTGTTAAATATGTGCATCACACTCTGGGAAGGTTCCTACCACTTTCCCAAGATGTGCACTATGTTTGACCAATTCTATATCAATGGTGTAGAACAATAGACAGGAAACCACATTTTCAGTCTTTAGTAGGGCCACATCCATTATATTAATGACACCTGGCATTATTGTAGCAAGCTTGAGGACAAACTATGAAGGAACATCCATTTTAAAATGAGGACACTTAGAAAAAATTGCATACGCTAATTTGACAAGGGGTATGATACCCCTAAACAATCAAAGATAAGTGATAATGCTAATACACTCCCATGCCATCATGCCAATAAAATCCTTACAATAATGTTTTGACACCTATAAGCGAATGTGACCAAGTAAAGGGAAAAGGAAAGGAGAAATTTTAAGGTTGAAAGAATAAATGAGGAATGTTTACTACCCATAACCCAAGAGGCATATGCACCTAGAGGGTCCCATAAGACCTAAAGTATTTATCTGATTGAGCCACGTGGCTCAAAAGGCCAAGTCGCCAAATTTCAATGTTATGAGAATGTGAGAGAAGCCATGGGGCTGACTTTGAAAAAGTGGCATATAACACTCATGCGATGTTGTGAAGTGGTCCATATTGGTTATTAGGTAGTTCCCAATAGTTATATTATGTAATTAGGATTAAATGGTGCAAATACATCATATTTTTAAAGATGTCCAAGCTTAAAGGTATTCATATTAGAAATACTAACCATACCTTGTTTACATCCTAAAGTTTGTAATCCTCAAGGTTAGATGTATATTAAGTTTATATTGTTGACAAATATAGTGGTTATCATGTCTATAATAGATAGACAAGAATGTTGACCTTATTGATAGCGTTGTTGTTAAGGAAGATGACTTTGAAGGGTGGTTCCCAAAGCTTGTTGAATTCCCTCAATAATGTCAACTTTATGCTCATGTTGGGCCTTATAAAAATGAAACCTCCAACATAATTCTTGTCTCCTCCTTCATCTTCCTCCAAATATATTACACTCCCGTCTACGATGGAGTTTGGTATGGAAATTTGAGCTAATTTAGGGTATAATGCCAATGTGAGGTTGAGGTAGTTCAACAATGTATAATGACATGAAATGGGTGATGAACATAAAATATTGTTTAACATTTTGATTATTACGATGAATTCAATGGTGTAGGCCTATATTATATATGGGTGCTTAGATTAAGCACATTGATGTGCTAAGCATGCTTGAAAATCTACACAGTCTAGTATATATAAACAAGCATGTTGTCTTGAAAAAATTGTTTGCTCATTCACTAGAAATTGGGTAAGTGCAACTCATCATGGAATTAATTATATTTTTTGGAGGGTTGGTTTTAAAATCATTTGATTTGGATGTCTTTTATAATTTAGGTTTAAGGAGTACAAATATGGAAAATAGAATAGCTATTTTAGATGCCACTATACATTTTTCTCTAATCTCATGGTCCATGTGAAAGGCCTCAAACCACCTCACATACCCTCCATAGGGAATCATTAGCCTACATGTGGGATATCATAAACATTTTCTGTTTTCTAACATTAAACATGGTTCTCAATGCCTATGTTGTAGTTCGATGCTAAAATCCTTAGGAATACACTATAACATTAATATATGGGGCTTCTAGTGATCTATTTATGGGATCATAACCCACCACATAGACCTTAGAAATAAAATATTCATATTTCCAACGAGATATGATCCTATAATGGGGATGCATCTTGGTGTCCAAGCCAAGGTTGATAAAAAAATTAAAGTTATCATCCCATCAAATTTGTCTTTGGATCTCATAAAAAAATGGCACCCTAGACCACCACACAAGTCCTACAAAGGGAATCTTTGGTATATGAGTGATATGTTATGTTTATTTCAAGGTTTATCACACCATGGATGGTCTTCAGGAATCATAATTTTTTTAGGGTTGAAAGTCAAGGTCTTGAGCCATAACATTTTTTTGTAGAGCTCATGTGCCATGCATGGGGCCACAACAACCACATAGGAAATTAGCAGGGAATCTGATCCCACGAGTGCATTATGGTGGTTATTTTGAGGTTTTCCACATTAGAGGTTATTTTTAGTAAGTAAGACATGGTTTGGTGCCAAGATATAGGTTGGTTGGCAATAACATTTGTCCTTAAGTCTCATGGGAAATGTGTGGGGCCTCGAGCCACCATATTTTTGCATTTGAGAGGGATATGGGATGCTAATTGTGATTCTCATTCCCCAATCAATGTTCCAATTCAAAAATACCAATCCTTACACCAATATTTTACTATATGGCTGATGGCCAATGTGTAGGGCATTAGTTATCACATAAGCTCTTCATAGGAAAATTTCAACCTACAAGAGGAATATGGTAGCCATATCAAGATTTGTAACACTAAGAATGGTTTTTATGAACCAAGATTTAAATTAAGGGTCTAAGTCTTTGCCAATTCCATATAGGTCTCATGGTCCATGCAAGTTCTTCTAAGCCACCACATAGAGCTTCTGTAAGGAATATTTAGCATACATGTGATATATGGTCATCATTTTGAGGATTAGATAACTAAGGATGGTTCTAAAGGACCATTCCTTTGTATAGGTCCACATAAAATCTCACATTACACATTTTTGTAAGGAGCTCATGGTCCATTTATGGGGCCCCACCAAACTAGCATACATGCCGCCTCCATAAGCAATTTTGGATTTTAAGTGTGATATTGTTAGTATTTTGAAGTTTAAACTTCCAAGGATGGTTCTCGATACATGTCCCATGGTTTGATCTGAAAAGAAATGGTATTACACCATAGAAATTGTTTTGGGGCTCATAATCCATCTATCGAGCCATGGGACACTACTCGAGATAAATCTTTGTTGAGGTGGTGTCTTTCCATGTTAAATAGCGGAATTTAGTGTGTGCAAGCAAGTTATGAGAATTATAGAGTATGGTGCTTGGTGCAAAGGTCATGGATCCCAATGATTGTTTTTGTTGATGATTAGATCCAATAACACACTTCATTCTTGGTTCAATTGGAGGTGTATGTGGATATGCACTTAGTGATCATAGGGAGATATGCACCAATTTTACATTGTTTGTGGACATGAATTCCTTCTACATAAATAAAATATAACATCACATAAAAATGATAATTACAATAATTCTAATGTCTTGGGTATTTGGATTGATTACAAAGCCTTTGATTAGACTATTATTTCCTCAAAGCTTGAAGTTGGGATTGCACCTTCAGAGGCAATTACTAATATAAGTTTTCTTTTTCCTTATCCTATAAATATATAGAGTTTTAGGGGATACCCAAATAGACATAAGGTCTTTTTTTATTAGGTAACTCACAACTTATTTTGACTTAATTTGCATGACATTCTATTTTATGAATGTGATCAAAATTAACATTTAATTTTTGCATTTTTTTATTACCCCTTTCGACAATTGGTATATAACAAGTTATAATGGATATTTGTTGGCTTATCTTATCACATATAACCCATGTGGTCTATGTAAAGTGCCTCTTGGCACAATTATTTTACAAATTAATGGTGGTAATTGTATGCATGTATGGGTTGTTCTACAGTGTTATGAATTTACTGCGTGTGGTATGTTTAAGTTTCGTAGGGATTTTATTTAGGCTCAACAAACGTAGTTAGTATAGGTGTATATGTAAGAGCCAAGATTTTACTAACTCGACAATATTTTTATGCCTTAATTCACTATTTAATAGCTTTTTCTCTGCACCCTCCTAGAGTATATTTTTAAGTTATAATAGTCCGCAAATAATTTGAAATTCCTAGGCCATGGTATAAGGAAAATTGCTAATGTCTTAGGCCATATGGATTCTCTATGAAATTGATGGGGACATATGGAACCCAAGGGAAACCTGTAATCCCTATTTGTTTTTGGCTTGGGGGTGGGGGGAGTGTTAAAACCTGTCTTGAAAAGGAATGTTGCAAGGGGTCTTTCAACACCCCCCCCCAAAAAAATAGACATGACAATTGGACTTTTTAGGGGGCGAATTTAAAACAACCACCCCTAAAAGTCCAATTCTAATGAATTTTAGGAGGGTTTTTTTTTTAAAACCTGGCAAAGGACCTTTAGGGAGGGGGTTTAAAAACCTCCTTGCAAAAAAACTTTAGGGGGGGGTATTTCAACCTTCCCTAAAAGTTCATGACAATTGGACTTTTGATGGTAGCTTTATAACCACTGCCCCCACAAGTCCAAATTCTCATGAATTTTAAGGGTTTTTTTTAAAACAACCTTGAAAATGATCGTTAGGGGGGGTTTATTTTACCCCTCCTCCCCCCCCCCTAAAAAAAAACAATCATGACAATTGGAATTTTGAGGGTGGTTTTATAACCACTACCCAAAAAATTCCAAATTCTCATGACTTTAAAGAGTTTTTTTAATCGCCTTGAAAAAGGACCTTTAGGGGGGGTTCGATTCAACCACCAACACCCCCCCCCCCCAAAAAAAAAAAAAAAATCATGAAAATTGGACTTTTGAGGGAGACTTTATGACAACCACCCCCACAAGTCCAAATTCCCATAACTTTTGGGGTGGCTTTAAAACAAACGCCCCCAAAAGCCCAATTACCATGCCATTTGGGGGCGGCTTTCAAACAACCACCCCCAAAAGTCAAATTGTTATGACTTTTGGGGGCAGCTTTAACATAATTGCCCCCAAAATTCCAATTCTTGGGACTTTTGGTTTATAAAACGCCCCCATTAGCCTAAAAAACATTTTATTTTTTTAGGGGGGTGGGGGTTAGAAAAACCGTTGCAAAGTAAAACCGTCTCTAAAAGGGTAATTTGTTGTATTGAACCTAGGTTTATTAGGATCCAAAACCAACTAGTGAAGGCATGAAAGACAGTTATGATAACCCTCACACAACAATCACCCAAGGTACAAGTACCCTGACAAAGAAAAGAATCCTAAAACGTAGTTGAGATGGATTTTATATGTCTATATCAAGAACTACAAGCACTTCACACTTGCAGTCACTTGGGTGAAACCTAGGATAAGAAATAATGGCCACCACTTCACGATCTATAGTTTCACGGACTAGTCATAGGTGGACTGTCTACGAATAAGAAAGGAACATTGGACATAAGTCCTAGAACCAAATTTCTAATGAAAAGTAGTTTCACCCTGAGGAATTTCCACTTAACTTAGAACTCCCAAACTATCCCACAAAACAAACAAATGAGGGGATAATCACACTTGCATGCCTATCTCACCCTATTCTTAATGTGTGTGTTATGCATGATTTCCCAACAAATGCCCCCTATTACTAATGGATTTATTCTCTCAATTAGTGGGTTCATAGTTTCATTTTATGTGGCCTTGGAGAAGTTAACTCTCCAATCCTACAACTAAGTCCCTATACCTAGACTATTGTTGGTTTTCTATCACATAAAATCAAATCTACTTTGTTTTAAGTGCATTGATTTTAAAGGTTGTATTACTCGAAGGGATATGGAAATGAGAAAATGGATGGTTTTCTCAACTGGAATAGATACAAAAAATATTACTTGAAAATGGATAATATCACTTAAAACTTTGAAATAGATAGTTGACCATAAACAACTTATAAAAGGACCAAGAAGAACCTTTCAAAACCAAACCAAGTGTTGATCCTAGTTTTGTCACCATTTTCGGCTAGTAAATTACACTTTTTGACATCCATTTTGTCATATTTTTGACAAATTTTTGTCATACAGCTTATCATTCAGCCTCAGGTATGAATATATTTGGATTTACAAAAATTCCGGTTTATTATTGTTATTTCACGATTGTATTAATTAAATTTGATGCTATTTTAGAACACTTTTGATATATGTGTGAATTTGTTTGCAGGTTATAGTCCTTGAATGAGCCAACGATTGGACACACATCACACTAGCTATGCGCATATGGCATCTAAATCACCATCCATCTCGTCGATCAAGCCGCGCATTGTTTGACGGCATATTCGAAAGCCTTAAAGGATATAATAGTCTGCAACTATTTTGTTGTCTAGGCATCTGGATGATCAAATAACCCTCATTCTAGAAGGCTCGTCAGCTTGCCTTCTCTGTTCGACACCATGACACCAATCCACGTCTAAGAGGATCCTCACACCACAGCACGCGCAATGGAGAACCAACGCACGAGGAAGAAGGAGAAGCGTTGTGTTTTGGCATTCAATCATTTGTTTGTAATAATGGTTGACAGTTTTAGGAGTGGTCGACCACTGAAAGGGTTGTCCCGCTCGTCCTTGTAAAACACTATATATATTTTCCTCTAAGCGAGAGCGTAGTTATCTAGTTTTACATTATGTCAGTCGATTTTAGAGAAACCCTGTAATATTGTTCCGCGTTTTAGTAGAAGTGACATTCCTGCTATGTATATGATCTTATTCGTGTAAGCATTTAGCGAAGCATCACCCTGATTACTGAGAGGGCCCCTCATCAACCAGTGGTTTTCATTCTTGTGTGTATTTTCGTCATCTCTTTCCTTGCAAATAAGTACGTTTATTTCCAATTTGTTTATGTGATTAAGTTACTGTAATCGTTTATTCTTTTGTTTCTGTAATGTATGTTTGTTGAATTTTCTATCATCCATATTACACTGTTAGTATAATTTCTATTTCATAGATTAAAATAACCTGTTGCGCGCATAGTTTTCCTTTAGTTTCCTCTCCGGTCTTTTCTAGTTTATGATTTAGTTTTATTTTGACAAGTACACAGAGTAGATTTCTTTGATATCTTAGAATCAATTTGCAGTAGGTCCAGTCTTGTCTTTTTGTAAGTTTTCTTTGGTTATATTTTAGTTTGTTTCATAATGCAATAGGTAATCATTTCCTTATAATCATGAATTAGCTTAAGTTATTTTGTTGTTAAATTCGATCACTAAGTAGGTCTACTTCCTGTTCTTTATGCATTTTGTTTTCATGTGCACAAAATCAGATGATAATTAGATCATTTATGCTAGTTTACATTGTTTTCTCTATACAGACTGTCATTCAGACAGCTTGTTCAGCTTATCATTCAGACCCACCTTCTAGTCTCCTATCCAGCCCTTCATTTAGCCTTCAATATTCCTGTTTTGTTTTAAAACTGTTTTGAAGTTCTTCTTCTTTAGCTTTCAAATTATGTTTTGTTTTAAACCTGTTTTGAAGTTCTTCTTCTTTAGCTTTCGAATTATGTTTTGTTTTGGTAATTAGATACTGATTATATTTATCATTAGGAACTTAGATTAGATTAATCAAAATATTTATCAAGTTCCATTCTTATTCTCAACCTTCTCTTACCTAAATATGCTTTGAGTTATGCTTTGTTTTGTTTCTCTTATCTTTGATTTCCTTATTCAATACCGTTGCAATGTGTGGTAATAATATTTTTAGTTTGCTTTTATTTATTCTTGTGTATACTAAGTTTAGGGTTAGACATGCTAAATTTCTAGAAAAGTACACCAGTACCTTGTAAGCTAATCATAGCAGTAGGACATGTTTCTTTCATTGTGTGGTTACTGAAGAGATTTGTAGAATAGGATTTAAAGGAGTTATCTTTATTAATTTTTCTACTTGCTTCTTGTTAAAGTTTTCTTTATTAAGTTTTCTACTTGCTTTCCTAATTAAGTCTTCTTTATTAATTTTTCTACTTGCTTCTTTCATTAAGGACTTTTACTTATTTATAAGCTATAGTTCCCTTACATTTGCTTCATATAAGAATTGTTTATTTATGAAAGTAATATTTAAAAAGAATCTTGTCTCTTAATAGATTAGTTATTCATAATATATTTCTTATTTAAGAGTCAGTTGCTGATGGAATAGATCACCATGTTTACCATCACCTGTAATTGGACCTTCTTGTTAAACACACCATGCACACAAAGTGGGGGGTGAATCTATGTGTGCAATATTTATTACTTTTTCACTTTTAACAATCAACAACTAATTTATCAATGCATTATTCTACCATTTAGATAATCATTTCATAAACATCTATCACTTCATCATTTATAAATCATAAGCATCTAAATCATGAAGTCATAACAAGAACCATAACACAAGAGAACACAACACCATATGATTTTGTAATATTTTTGTATTTGTTTTGGAACGGCTACAACCGTGATGTAAAATCAGCACCTACTAATACAAAGAGAACCTACTCTTCACCCAGGACCCTACCTGGTTTTCTTAGACCCTGCTAAGAAGGATTTGAGGAGTCCAATCCTCAAGTGCAAGATTCTTCTTGCAAGAAATCATATAGATCTGCTGCAAAACCAAACTCTGCTCTACACATCAATATCTCTGCTCATCACCTCTGCTCAACGCTGCTGATCATCACAGCTGCTCATCTCTACTGCTCATCACTGCTACTCATCACTACTGCTCATCTCTGTTTCTCATCACTGCTGCTCATCACTGTTGCTCATCTCTGCTGCTCATCACTAATGCTAACCTCTATTTCTCATCACTGTTACTCATCTCTGTTGCTCATCACTAATTCTCATCTTTGTTTCTCATCACTACTGCTCATCTCTGCTGCTCATCGCTACTGCTCATCTCTATTCCTCATCATTGCTGCTCATCACTGTTGCTCATCTCTATTGTTGGTCATCTATTGAGTCATCACTATATACCGATACATCATTTCACTACCATACACTACTCATGTACATCATTCTACACCTCATCATACTCAATTACTGAACAAGAAATTCTGCTATGTTTTCACTGAACAGAAGGCATGCATCGTCATGCATCATCATCATAGGTATGCATCATTGTCATAGGTATGCATCCTCATCATCAAATATGCATCATCATCATCTCAGTGTGCACCATTTATATATCAAGTATACATCATATTCCATAAGAGAGCATCATCACACTATGGTATGCATGTACATCATATCGTATAGGAGTGCATCAACATCATAGAGTGTACATCATTATCACATGCATTATCATCATAAGGTGTATCATATCATAGCATAAATTTTATTCAACATCATCATCATAACCTCCATAATGTATTGAAATACTTCAAAGAGATATACCAATAAATAGCCTCACATACTAAGATCAAAGAGGGACTCTATCCATGAGAGACATGTGTCATCACAAGAGAAACCCAGCAGAATGAACCATACCTTTTTGAAGATCACAGTATGAAAAAACAGTAGAAAACCAAAATAATCTCTAGATCTTGTCACCGCATATCCCTCGTAACAAGCTTTCCAACGAGCCAATAATTTTGTAATTCCGATTCTGGATGAGAAAGATATGTCAATTTTAGTGAAGATGCCCATAAATTTTTCTGTCACAGAATTTCGCACTTTTCTACAAAATGTGTGAAATTCCTAAGAGAATTGGTGATGAAAAAATGAAATGCTTGATATTCTATTTATATGGGTTGTAGAGAAAAAATATTACCTTGAGCTGACATGCAATTCAAAATTACAAATAATTAAATTCTCTTTTGTTTAGTCGGCTCACCCAAAAAGGTGGGGTACCCCAACTTCAAAAATTCATATCTCTTCAACCATAAGGATCCACATGATGTGCCACCTACCATTGGAAATGGAACGACAAGGGTTATCTCCCCATGATGGCTTTATTTGCAATCCCATGGTCCAATACCCTTAAAATATTCAATTTTTTTCAGGATGTCAAAGACCCCACACATGAGGATGCAAAACACCATACCACCAACTACAAGAGTTTCAAAGTCTTCTTCAACATATCAAGGCATGTCCATGGGCTCTACCTCCATCTACATCCCAATATCCATATAACCACAAATAGGACCATACATCATCATGGTTCAAGGTCTCCATATCATTAAAAACATATCCAATGGTTCCACTATATATTCATCACCATAAGAGTACCAAAACCCCAAAAGAGGGGTACAAAGACCTCACCACTAGTTTGCAACACCTTATGGGCTTCATATGCATGATAATAAGGATACTACATGACAATGACCATATAGATTCCAAACAACATCAAACCACCATATATGTGGGTTCAATATCTAAACTTTAGAGGACACCAAGCACCCCACAATAATGGGTTCCAACATGCCACCATAAGTGCGGGTTCCAAGAAATTCATCATGGCTTCTTCAACAAGCAAGAGGATTCATAGGCTTCTTCAACCACCTCAACCATACTAGGAGACCCTCAAGGATCAAGATCCATCATGACATCACCTGTGGGGTTTCCAAACCTCCTATTGGGGTACCATGACACCATCAGAGCATGAATGACCATATAATGGGTCATTAATGCTTATCCAACCCATATAGGGTTTCTCCATCATCTACAAGGGCTTCAATACCATCTCCATGGTATTCCACACCATCAGCAAGGTCTTCAACATCTTCAACAAGGTGGTGGCATCAAGATCCATCCTCGTGGGTACAAAGACCTTGTCAACTAGGTACAAGGTGCTTCAAGGCACAAACCCACTCTGTAAAGGCTCCAAGACACTGGTGGTGGGACTTAGTGGCATCAATGACATCCTATGGGGCCACTACAAGTCCATGTTGGCATCAATGACAATTTCATCAACACTTCCTTAGCTTGCACATGCTTGTAGAAGTTAAGTTAGAATTAATCCCATTTAGTTTCTTTACTTATTTTGAAATCCATTTTGACACTACTCCTCCTCCAGTTCCAATCACAGTGAATGCATATCCACATAACAATCAAGGAGAGTGGAACTAGATAATTTAGTTTAACCATTATGTACATTTGTTAATCACATGTATAGCTTAGTTGTTAAAGTTTGTTAAAGTATCTCTAGTTGTTGTAATCTTGTTTCCCATATTATAATACCTTGCATAGTTAGTTTCTGAAGTTGTTTATAAATCTTTCTAATTCTTAGATTAAAAAGTAGAATAGTTAATTAATTGGTTTTACTATAAAGAGTAGAAAAGTATTGTTTATATCTTTATCTTTCAGTAATTGTCTATAGAGTGGAGTAGTATAGCTTGGTACTGCTATAGTCTAATACTCTATTTTGGTTGAATGACCTTCATAGTTGAATTTATAGGAGTTTGAGTCGGTTTTTCATTTTGAAAGATCTTTCGATCTTTTCTTTGTTAAAATATTTCCACGAAACCCTAGGAACCCCTCTACCTTCGCATATACTTTGTGACAACTCCAAGTTTACCAACCTCGGTCGATAATTGAATATTTGATGAATTAATTAAGGCATTATAACACCCAACATCAAGATGCAACTATTTTAGGAAATTATTGCAACCAAATGCAAGCAACTCTTTAATATCCTCACTATAACAAGATAATACAACCCATATAATATTTTTCTTTCTATGAAAATTGTGCAAACAAATCTAGTTCAATTATTAAATATCCAAAATAGATATGCAAGAATAAAAGAATCCGTATAGAAATATATTTCAATAATGAAAAGAGATTATTCGAAATAAAATGATAGTGCCTTAAAAATGCAATTCTGAAAAGAACTTATAGAAACTATTCATTGAAGGGAAGTGTCCCTTGTGTGTGTGTGTGTGTGTGTGTGTGTTTATCATTTCTCTTTCCTTGAAAATGATGTCCTCAACACCTAATTTTTTAAAAATTTCCTTGTAACTCTCATTTGTCTTGCAATGTCTTCTCAAGTTCTTATGTTCTTGTAACTATGACACATGACGAAACAAGATGATATGAGTTATGAATTATTAAGTGAAATTCTTGCATCTAGTGTGAATCAATCCATCCCAAGTTGATCTTTACTGGAACTTTTTGTTGATTGACTATTTGGATAAAACTTAACATTATCAGCTTCCACACGAATTGTTCATTTTGTCTCTCTTCTTTTTCACATTTTTGTAATTCATCTATCTAGAAGAAAAATATTTTATATATTTTTTTATCTTTTTGCTATCCAAATCAATCCTTTTGATTTCCATGACAATAAGGCATCCTAATATTTTGTGTTTGTTCCTTCGAACCATGTTCTCTTGATGTTTGTAATAATTTGTCAATATAAGTATTATTTTGACTTTGAGAGTCAATCGACACTATACTGGTTCCCTTTTCTAATGTCTAATTTTGAGCATCTGATAACTTATCCATTGGGTCAGTCATCATTTATTTGTTGACTAATGATTCTTTGTGATCTAACTCTTCTTGTAAACATTTCTTACCATGATTTACATTTTTAATTTGTGTAAGTAAAATATGATTATGAATCTTTAAGAATGAAATTTCTTCATTGTTCTTTGGTTTTTCAACTTTGTCCTTAAGGCCTTAGTTTACTCATGATTGTGCCTCTTTTAAAATTTTGATTTTCCCGTGCAACCTCTGTTTAAGGTTCCTTAATATAGAAGCTTATTGATCTATATCTAATAACTTCTTGTTGAATTTCTTTGTGAGATCTTGATTCTCTTGTTCTAACTTTTGAAAACACTGCTTATTCTCCTTGGACATCATTATTTTTGTAAGTAGTTTCTAATTATGATTTCTTAATAAAGAATATATTCATCTTTTTCACTGATGACCTTGACACATTATTTATGTCGATCCTACAACTTTTGTATTGACTTTTGTCTATCTTCAAGGATAAATTCTAATATGTCCTTCATGTCTTCAGAAAATTCTAAATATGACTTGATTATAATGTCTTGCAATGTGATTTTCTTATTCTTATAAGAAAATGTCAAAAAATTTCTCCTTGTGGTGAAAATAAACGTACCCAATGTATCCACCTAAGCCAACCCTATAAGTATATCAATATTTCCTTGACACATTAACATGACATTGAATCAAGCTATAAATTTGTAATCATCAATATATAATTGCAGGTTCTTAATTTCATATCTCTCATCAGACAAAACCACATTATTTTCAATTATATTTGAGTTTAAAACTATTAATTGGTTCTCTAGGACAACGTTAATGTGGTTTTTCTTGGTGGTCAAGCAAATAGTGATGTTGATATCCTTTTCTTGAATAACACCATTAACTTTTAATAAGGAATCCACATATTGTTTTATAAGTATGAGGGAATCTTCCTTGTTTTTCACCACAAAAATACATTTTATTATTGACAACAAATATATCTTATATATTTATAGTAATACTTTTGTAATACTTAATTCTACTAAGTAAAATAATAGATTAAATAATCCCTTCTCTTTATTGTTGAAAGTACCCTTTTATATTTCTTGATTCCACTAAGTAACAATAAATGTGATGGAACTTGGGGTTTAAAATGAATAACCTCCAATTCTTAATCCATGCCTCTGTAAGTTTCTCTAAATGGGTTAAACACCATACAAGAACTAAAACAAGCCATTATCTAAGTAGTCCTCACTAAGACTTTAGACAAATACTGACAATATTAAGAACAAGTATTGAAGCAGAAACATAAAGAATAGAACTCAATTGAAGGAAAATTCATCTCTATTATTAATGAATGATATGAGTACATATATAATACATCATCAAGAGAAACATTTGAGTGATTTGGAGGCAACTCGAGTAGCTCACAATAATAGAAGGCTTAGACTTACTAATTCCCCATTATAGACATGTGTCATCATCCAAATCATAGCTAGAGGTCATGAATTGGGTAACTTAGGATAGTTAGGCTATGAGTGACATAAAATAAGATAATAAGTGGATTTTGGGAGAAAAATATGAAAGGTTCTTGAGGAAAAAGTGGCAATCATGCCCAAATGATCCTAGCACAACTATCTCATTCTCATCCTATTGGAAAGCACTGAAAAAGTTGCTTAAAGCTCACAAAAGCAGGATAAAAGCAGAGTAAAGTAAATGCACTTTAACTCATAAAGAAAAGAAAAAATTAGGAACGATGGGATATATCATAGTCTAATGTGGTCAATTAAGGACAAATATGGTCCCATACAATAGATTATGAGTTATTAAGCCTAAATAGAAAATGGAATGAATTAACTAAGCACTCAGAGATCCAATAAATATATAAGCTTAATGTATAGATGGAATTATATTCCAACACGTCCCCCTTAATCCAAAATGGTAGTGAGAATGAGAATTATTGAGGGACTAAGCAAAAAAGGCTTATGGTCTCCCTTTATAATTTATTTTTCCAAAAATTAAGGTAAAAAGAGAAAAAACTCCCATCTAAACATGGACATTATTAATCTACCAAAATTTAATGAAGCTTTCCATAGCTCCAAGACGATGTTAACTTGGTGAATATGTCTAGAGCTCTCTTCCTCCTTGGTAGAAGAGGAATCTTCTTAGTTGGATTAAGAACATAATCAGTTGCAGGATGGATAGTGTTTCCATGTAGAGAAACTAGGTAAATTTGACAGTAAAGAAAAACAAACTGGTTCTCACTAGACTTGAACTTCTTAAGATCAGGTCCAAATGAGACTTGAGATGATGCTATATCAACCATGAACTTTGAACCAAAATAAGGTCCAAATGAAGTAGGATCATTCCCAAGAAAAATGTGGTGTCCTCCATCTTCTGTGCAACTCTAAGAACTTGTGCCAATCATGATCATGAAATGGATAGGAAGCATGATAGTGAGGGTGAGGATGCAACCAATAACTCCAAACTGAAATTCACAATTCATAACATCCAATGACACACCAAAATGTGAACCACTGAGAGGATCTGAGTGTGAACAAGCTACAAGAACCTGCTGATTTTCCTCGGAATTTGAAATAGAAGAGTGATTGGAAAACAGTGAGAGAATGAAGGAGAGTTATTTTTCAATAATGATGATGAATGTATTCTCTTAAATCAACTACATATGAATATGAGAAATCAAAATTCTCATGAAATTCTAAATCCGCAGGAGAAGGACTCTCTACAAGGATACTTGTAATAGTTCAAATTGTGTTGAACTTTTCTGTAATCTTTTCTTCTTCAACTTCAGGAACAACTTCAAATCCAAGAAGTTATTGTACCAAGAATACCTGCAAAACAAACTATCTGGAAATATATATTGAAATACTATTTGGATATAAGATATAAGTTGTGCTTTAGTCAATATGAACATTCGGGAGAGCATCATACCTGGGTATACTCTAAAGGATAATTCCAATGGCTTCAGGGTAATTGCCCTAGGATTTCTATGGTAACTCCATTGATTTTTGTGCACTACTACAAGCATTTATGTTTTGCGAATCTCCCTAAGCTATGATACCATGTAAAATTCTCTAAATGTATTAAACATCACACAAGAATTAAAAAAATCCATGATCTAGAAACAAAGTAGTACTTACTAAGAATTTACACAGAGACAGGCAGAATTAAGAAGAATTATTGAAGAAGAAACATAAAGAATAGAACTCAATTGAAGGAAAATTCATCTCTATTATTAATGAATGATATGAGTACATATATAATACATCATCAAGATAAAAACTCGAGTTCTTTGGTAGCAAATCGAGTAGTTCACAATAATAGAAGGATTATACTTACTAATTCCCAAATCTAGGCATGTGTCATCATCCAACTTATAACTAGAGGTCACAAATTGCCTAACTTAGGCTATGTAGGCAATGAGTGAAATCAAATCAGCTAATGAGCGCATTTTGGAAGAAAAGTATGGAAGGTGGTTGAGGCAAAAAGTGGTAAGCATGCCCAAATGATCCTATCACAACTAGCTCACTCTAATCCCAGTGAAAAGTTGCTTAAAGTTCACAAAAGTAGGATAAAAGAATAATAAAGTAGAAATCTAAGTTAGCTCATAAACAAAAGAAAAAAAAGAATGGTGGCTCTATTATAGTCTAAGATGGTCAAAAAAGGACAAATGTGGTTTGGACACTAGACTATGCACTATTAAGCCTAAATAACATATAGAATAAATTCTCTAAACACTAGGAGATCTAATAAATATGTAAACCTAATGTATATATGGAATTATGTTCCAATAACCTCACTATTACTTCCTTTACTTTTTTTAATTATTAGTTAACCTTGAAAAATTTTAATGTTGTAGTTCAAAAGTCTTGAATACCCTTTTATAATGTTGAAGTGTCCCCTTTACCACTTGAATTTCGGGGAATTTTACTTGTATTTATTGATAATTATTTCTTATGTATATCCTTATGGATGTGGATGTAAGTTTTGGAGTTCCAGCATCTCTAGAGAATCTTGGAGAAAGATTGAGCAAAAGTGTTTTATAACGTATAACATCAAAATTAAAATTAATACACCATATCCTATTCTCCTATGGTCTCCCATGTTATTGAATTTGTGCTTGTACAACATCTCCTTATCATTCCAGCCAAAACCACCTATAAGGCTAAAGCAAGGTTGGTATAAAGATACCAGGGCCTAGTTAAACCACTAGGAGATCGGCAAAAATGTTGCATTGCAAAATATTAATAACATTAAAAATATTGTTACTTCTAAGTTTAAAGAAAATTTGTGGTGTGAGAAAGATTTAGAGGGTAAAAGAAAATTAAGATATTATTAGGAGGCCATCAACACTACTCTAGAAGACCAAAAATATCTCTCTATTTTAACCAGTTCAAAGAAAAAAATTACTATATCCAAGATAAGAACAAACTCTCATGAGCTCCATAGTGAAACAGGTCGTTGGGCAGTTCCTAAAACACCAGGGGTGGAAAGGATCTGCCATCTCTGTGAGAATACAAACATTGAAGATGAAAATCACTTCCTTTTAGAGTGCCCTGTGTACACCCACATTAGATCTCTGTTTCATAATCTTTGTTGCAATACCGACCTTCCTAGCCTTTTAACATGTCAAAATTATAGTGAGTTCGAGACGCTTCTCTCCAAGCTCTTTGAGCATAGGAATACAATTTTAAAACAAACTAATTAATTTGTTTCTTTGAGTCCGATAGACCAAAGTTTGGTATCAGTGAACGTTAACCATCATCATCATTATTATTCCACCTTTTCTTTGAATTAAAAAAAACTTAAATTATTCTTTAAAAATTAATTAATTTTTAATCACAATGTAGTACTTTTTGTTAAGAGACGAGTTCAATAAACTTTAATTAACCCCGAATTTTAACCTGTAATTAGGGTCTCACTAAAATATTCTTGACTTTTAATTTATGTGGCGTATTCTTAAATTATTTTCCCAAGGTTGTATTCGTTAATTCGTAATAGCTCTTCCAAATACATGTGTTTTATGATTTTATTCCTTGATCTATACTCCGATGGCGTATTGGTGATGGGTTCTATAATTTTTATTCTCTTTGTATACTATTTGGGGATAAGAGCGTTTATTGGCAATTCTTTCACAATATTGTGATTATGGTAGCAATGGTGGAGGCTTAATAATGTATTTGAATCATCTATTAGATGCAGCCCCACAAATCCAGATCATGAAGATCTCTATACTGCTCTCACCACATTGACCCGTGGTTGACCCACATACTTGGTATTTACAACGAATTCATCCTCGAGTCCATCTTTTCTCAATCGATTGTTTATAAGGTTTTAACACAACATAAATGGATTTGCAAATTTCTTAGATGATTGAGACAACAAATCTTGGGTATCTTATACGTATTTTTAAAATTTGATCAATGATTGCAAGGTAACAAATGTTTGGAAGTATAAATATGCACTTCAAAAACAAGATCTCTACAATTTTTACTTTGCAATTTTTTTTTAATTTTTTGTCTTTTGAATATTGATTGTTTTTTAGTTTACAGTAGACTGAAATCGTCTTTAAAATAATATGATTTAAAGTGGACATATGATTGTTGGTGTTCAAGAGCAGATACAAGAAACTTTGATGAGTTCTGTGGATTATTGGTTAAAAACTAGATCAGGAAAAGTTTGAAAAGGGTGTGGCCAAAATCCAGTATTAGAAAAATATTTGTTACCAATGTGGCAAACCAATCTGGTTCAATTACTAAATATATCCAAAATCTATATGCAAGCATAAAATAATCCATTCATGAATATATTTGAATAATGAATAAGAGATTATTTGAAATACAATGATATTGTCATAAAAAGACAATTTCTAAAGGCACTTATCACAACTAGGATATGCCCCTTACAAACACACACACACAACAACAACAACAACAAACACGCCCAAGGGAATAAAAATTCCTAAGGTTCCTACATGAACTAGAAGAAAACTATGTTTTCATGGAATATTCAATTTTTTCTTTTCATTTAGGGCATAATGGATTGAAAACACCAAAAAACAACTAGGACAATCAAGCTACTAAGGACCTATAGAGAATTTTTATCCCTAGTGGAGTTGTGAGTTTTGTTGTGGGAAAACAATTCTTAATGATTAGGGAATATCACCAACATATTGGGATATTATTCAAAATTCAATATTATGGCTTTCTATATAGGAAGGTTAGACTCAAGGAAACATACTTTCGCCACTCTTCAAGGAAATACAGTAGTTAAACATGAAATAGAAAAAGATAGAATGATATGGAGAATGTTTTTTTGAAGTATTATCCTCGTCGCTCCTACTTCGATCCTTCAACCTACTCCGCTATGACAACCCAAGACATACAAGAACACCAAATACCTTCCTCACAGACCTTTTAATATTGATGAAAAAATTAACCAAAATCAAGAACAATACATATAATTCCAACTAGGATCAATGATATTCTTGAAATTGATTAGCAACTTTTAAACAATCAAAGTTTCATCACATTACACATGTATGTGGGGGAGGCAAGATAGAAAATTTCTATTAAATGCAACACGTTAATACAATCAGTTACCTTATTATTGTTCACACTTTCAAATCCAACAAACAAGTTCATGTGCTCTTGAATCAACTATAATCCCACTTCCAATACGCCAAATATGCATACAATAGAATTCATATGAGGATGATAGTTCTTCAATCACTTATATAAATCGTACTTAGGGATAGGGGTCACTAAGAGAATGATGGGATCAATGGAGAGATTCCTCTAGAATAACAATGAGATCAATGTGATCCCTTTCGTGGACCATCTAGTCCCTTTTTATGGAATGATTGAGATCGTTTTGATGGTTTCCAAATAGTTATGGAGGTTGCGAACAAGACCAACTACCCAAAAATTGTCATAACGTAATTTTTTTTTGAAATTATATATATATATATATATAGCCATTTTTGTAGGCCCACGTTGTACCTTACTCAAGGGAAACATGCATGGAATGCACCTTGCATGAGAAAAAGGTGTGTAGGGGTCGTTTTTCGCTTGGAACATGGTTATTTCATAGGAAAATGGGCTAGGCTCTTCTCAAGGATATTTTGACCATCAAATAGAGTCAAATTAGGGGATCTTCCATGCTTCAAGGTTTATGTTTGTCACCAATCATGGACATTTAGGTGGAGACTAGGGATTTTGTTGTCACAAAACAAGGAACTGTTGATTTGTGCTATAACACATGGGTTGGATAAAGGTCAACCATTCAGTGTTTAATTACATTTCCCATGACATTCATTTTCATCCACCCAACTAGATGACAAGATTATGCTACAGTGATTGTGTATGGCCTTCAGGGAAGCAAACAATGATATGTATAGATGCATATCGGAACACCACACATGAAAACAAAGTGTCCAACTTCCAAGAGAAATACTTGGTGGTGTATAGCCCTCTAGGAGAGTGTACAGTCTTAATTTGGCCCTCAATAATTATGTGTAGATAATTTTATATTCCAATGGCTTCACAATTTCAATTCTACTATTCTTGAGGAATGAACTTAGAAATTCAACTAATGAATTGCATCAACCATTTCATGACAACCCTTGATCTTAAATCTCAAAGTAAAATGGATGGTGGGAAATTAAAAGTTGTTGACATTCATCAATTACTAATGGAGAATGAAATTATAAGTGAACTAACAAAACTACAACTAGGAAATCATGAGTAAACCATTCATGTGACTATTCACAACATATGAAATACAAACAAGAGATTCCTTAACTCAACACAAATTTTTAACAAAACCATAGAGAAAATTCATAATACAAAGACATTGTATTTATCCTATAAAATCAGCATTCAATTGTCTTCAGTTAATCTTCTATTCTTGAAAAATATGCAAGCTATATAACCCTCTAGCTTTCTTGTAAATTCAGAGTCTTCATATGGTAATTTGGGAAAGAATTCCTATTTATCTTAGCCATAGAACCCATACTCCTTTCTAGTTCTTGAATAAAGAGGAAAATCGATATATGGTGGGTTAGCTAGAATTCCAAGCATCCCAACTCCTCAACTTACCCCAAGCCCAATGTTGGCCTCTCCTTTATTTTTTCTCAATTGGCACTTTGGAGTATAGATCTCATGTTTTATATTTTTAATTTTTCCTTTTGTTTCTTTTTCAACTCTTTTTTTCCTCTTTTTAATTTTTCACATACATATAATATGAGTACAATGTTAAATGAACTTATTGACACTAATTGTAAAGGCATGGGTACTTTGTACTTTGATTCCATCAACCTTATCCCCTATGTCATCCATAGTCACAAAATTTGATTTGTTGGTATTCATAGAAACCATGCTAATAGACAATCATGTTATTGCACAAATCAAATTCATATCACACCTCCCCATCAGAATCCTTTCGGTCCCCAAAATATTCCAAGGACAGGTGTTGGAACTTGCTTTTAATTTGGTTCCTCTTGCCCCCTTTTTTTTCATTGGAGTCTTTTCTTTGAGACCAATTTTCTAGATCTATTTCTATCATCTATGATTTACCCATTCCTTCCTTTATAGAAATGTGCCTTCCTGAAATTCTTCAAGAGGATGTGGTGAAAATTATTCAACAATGGATGAACCTGATGGTCCTCTTCTACATCCAAGGTGGAGGGATTAAATATCTTAATATATTTAACATTCACAACCAAATTGATATGCACATAAGAATGAAGTCTCAATCTAAAGGAATTCTCATTCACTTGCCCAATGATGTCAAAAGGTCCATATTTGAGGGGCTTGAGTTTCTTCATTGATTTTTGCAAGTGATCCTTGCAAAGATAAAGAAACACCTTGTCTCCAACATGGAACTCATGATCTTCTCTATGTTGGTCATGTTTTTCTTTAAATTGTTTCTAGATTCTCTCATGTTATTCTTAATTCTATAAATGTATCTGTCATATCCTTTCCACAATTTGATTTTCCTTCTTTTCATCTCCTTGTAGCTCTGCTTCATCCTTATGTTGTCCATACACAATATCAAATGGTGAGTGAGACAAATAACCAAAGAATGTCTCAAAAGGTGATTTGTTGTTGGAAGAATGTAGTTCTGAAATGTATGAGTATTAAATTTACACCAATTTACCATCCCATGTCTTTGAATGCTTCTTGCTATACCCTATTAACAACAGTACCAACATATAATTGACAACTTCTATTTTTTCATCATCCTGGGGATGAAATGCAATAGAATACTATAGCTTGGTATTCATCCTTTCCCAAAGAACTGTCAAAACAATTCCCAAAAACATGTTATGTCAATTGAATATGATGGAGCTCAACAAAATGTACCCCAACATGATTGAAGAATAACTTAGTGACTTTTCATTTAGTGATTGTCTTCTTTCACTGAATGAACATGCACATGTTGCTAAAGTGGTCTACCATTACCAACAAGTAGTCACGACCTCTCCTATAGAATGAAGTCCATGCAAACGCTCTCCCACAACCTATCAAGTAATGGAAATGGCATATATAGCCCAAGATTATGTTTATTAGCTTGTTATTTTGTATAGAACACAACACCTAACAAATCTAAACACCTACTAGTGCATCTTTGGCTAGTAGACATACCTCTTCAAATTTTCCACTATCTTCATCATGTGAAACGCATAGAAATTTTGGAAGTGTGAGATTCTCTCATCAATTGAGTATTTTTGTCCTATAGTATACATAGCTTTTCCAACTTATATAGCATCCCATTCTAGATGTGATATTCATTTCCTTCCCCAAAAGCGATGCGTCTCTCCTTTATTTACTGGTATATGCATATGAAATATTCGTCTCCCGCGTAGTATGCACTCAATAGATCATGAGTTAAAGGCATACATTATCAAACCAACTATTTCAATATTCTTCAATGGGGGGAATCATGCCAAGTAGTTTATTTGTATCTCATGTATTTTACTTCATAAGTTAGTGGAACTATTGCAATAATTGCAACCATTTGTAATACCTCACTTGTTGCATTTTATTTGACTTAGTAGGTACAGAAGGGGTTCATGATTAGTATGTATGGTATTATTTTTGAGGAGGCAATTCTTCCACTTCTTCATGGATTACGTAATTGAAAAGATGTATTTATCATACATGGGTTAGTCCAACACTACTCCATGAAACAACTCTAGATGGCAACACATTGGTTTTCCTCCTTGCATGAATACTACCCCTAATGCATATCTAGTTGCATCTAATTTGAGCATGGATAAGACTCAAACATTATTGATATTCCTCTTTAGGTATTCAAATTCTAATTGTCATGGATTCCCAATGAAATTTATTTCCCTTTGTGGTCATGGTGTCTAATGGTGCTATTATTGTTGAAACATTTGGTATGAACTTCCTCAAGTATTGAGCTACACCCATGAAAGTCTATAACTCTATAAAGATGATGGTAATAGGCCATTTTATAATGGATGAAATCTCATCTAGATCCACACTCAACTCTCATACATTAATCATGTGTGCAAGATAATCAAAGACACCTTCCCAAACTCACATTTATTTTATATTTGCAATCAACTCATTTTTCTTTAGTGTCTATAGTACCTATGTCACATGTGAGATGTGGTATTTCCAACTACTTCTAAGTATTAGTATTTCATAGATGTATACTGTTACAAATGAGTCAATAGAAGGACATAGCACATCATTAATCAATTGCATGAAAGTTGCAATTGCATTGCATAAACCAAAATCCATTACTAACCATGAGTAAAAATATTTACTTGTATTGAGTGTTGTGTTCTACACATATTTGACCTTGATTCTTAATTAACTGTAACTTGATTTGAGTTCCAACTTGGTGAACTTGTCCCATTACAACTAATCCAACAACTCATTTGTCCTTGGAAAAGCCTTATCTAATCTTGATGGTGAGTTTGTTAAGGGTATGGTAGTCAATGTACATTGTCCAACTTCATCCTTCTTTGGCACCATGATTATGGTGAACCATATGACAATGCATTGGATCTGATGAATCCCTACTCCACTAACTATTGAAATTTATTCTTCACTTCATATACTTCCATGATGGACTACGTATATAACCCAACATTTTACAGTAGTGACTCTAACAACAATTGAATCTCATGCTCAACCCCTCTCTTAGGTGGAAGCCCCTAAGGTTCTTAGAACACCTCTTAGTATGATTCAATTAGTTGTTGTAATTACTGGAATTATTTTCCACTACATCCTTCCAAGGATGCCTTCATATCTACTTCACTTATGTATTCTTGTTGTTTTCCTTGTCTCAAAAATAGCAAGACAAACTTCTTTGTACTTCCAATGGTTCTCCTTTCTTGATGAGCATTAATTAAAGATATTTTGGGCTTTCCCTTGTCTACATTTATGAAAAATTCCTTCCCATCCTTTACAAGAAAATATTAGTTTTATGTCCTTTTGAATATGGCATATGTCCTACATATTCTACCACCTCATCCACAAAGTTATAGTTGATAGCAAACTTAAAACTAAATTGTTTTCTCACTCTCAATCATATGTCTTGTCTTACCTAACCTTAGGGGTATGTATATGGATAGTCATGAGTATATAGGAAAATTTTATCAACCAATTTTGTATAGATGAAATTTGATTGAAAAATGAGAATGAAAAAGAAACCTACCTTGCTTTGTTTCATGTGGATGTTGATGATGAACAACTCTATCATCTCCTTATCTTATTTATGATTACAACCAAACAACACTACCTCCTTTTGAAGTGTAGTGCACTTGATTTTTTTCTAGGCATAAGGTAGTGTCCACCCTCTCCTTGTCATCACTATATATCAAATATATCTTCTTCTCCCTCTTCTCTGAATGATTGGGAAACTTCTCAAGCTGTGATTTCCAACAGTCTTCATCATTGCGTCCATTTCTCTCAGAAACCTTCCATTTCTTGTATCATAAAAGGAGTTTAATTTTCTTGTTCCACTACCATAATATTATTTTCAATCCACATATTCTTATTCTTTTTTTTCCCGTGTAGTTCTATTTTCATATGTATGCCAGACTATTTCTTATGATTGTGTCTTTTAAGGTACTATGCTTGGACAATTTCTTCATTAACTGTATTAAGCATAAAACACGTCAATTGTTACAAAATATAAGTAATTCTCCCAAGTACTTTGTCAACATATCTAATATTTTAATGGAGACACTTAGATAAATAGCTCTCTTCCTAAACTATCAGGTGAACTCCCACATTGATTGCCTATGTATTTTCCTAAAGTAATGTCATGCAATCTATTGATTTTCCTCATAGTTGATTGTGTAGAATTGATATTTGTTCATTTCCTTGAAATCTTCCCAATCAATCAATATTGGATCACTTTCTAGTACTCTTCCCACAACATCACCCTCTCACCATTCCAAACCATGGATTTTAAGCTCCAACTAGACAAATGCAATCCTTTGTTTCTTAGTGAGTTCATGTATGCTTAAGTATACCTCCATCTTCTATAATGATTGGTTCAGTTTGATGCAATCAAATTCTCCTGCATATGGTTTTATGTTGAACTTCACCTCTACATAGAAATGTACCTCCATTTAGTTGTGTCTAAATTTTCCCATCCATGTCTCTATCTTTAACTCTAACTCTGGTTCTTTCACTACAAGGAAAATACCATGTAGTGGAGGTTATTGAAAATTATTTTAGTGTTACAAGATTGGTCCAAATTGTCAACAAAACCTCCTCTACAAACTTTTCCAATGGTACTAGATGTTTTGGTGGAGGAGGTTTTTTACAATTTTATTATAACTATAAAAACTTAGTGAGGAGAGGCATTAGCAGAGGTTTTTTCATCGATCTGCTTTATTGATATAGCACATTGTTGCTGACAAATATGAAATGCACCAGCACCTTAAATTAATAACATGCACCTGGGTGCCTAAGAAAAAGGCACCGGTGTTTTATAACATTATATGCAAATATGCTTGCTAGTAAATATAGCTATGGTGTGCACCAAAACTTTTAATGGACCTAGTGCTTATAAGAATATATGCACCGACATGGTAAACTAAATATAGCATTGTTTCTTACATACTATGTGAAAGGACCAATGCTCTAAGGGTTAAAAAGCGCATTGGTGGAGTTGACTAAGATGTTAACTTTCATTGCATTTTTAAAATTGAATGGTATAGTCATGATATAGTGGTGTGCAAGTGCATTTATAGATAAATCACTATGGCATGGAACGAGTAGTTTGTTGCACTCATGTGCATTTGGTTTAAAAACATTGATGCTACATTTACTTGAACGCATTGGTTTGATGAAAACAATCAAAAGTGTGAGTATTCATTTTCTCTTTGGTGAATAGTGACTAGTGACATCACACTAGAATATCTATATTTTATTTTTATTTTTTTTAATCTCCATTATTCATCAAAAATTGAAATGTTTTTAATAATAGTAATCATATAATTTTAATTTTAATTATTTTGTTTGGATATGATGTCTGGACAAATTTTTTATATCATAACTTTTTGCATTTTTGCATATATTGTAATATTTAGTCATCCATATCCCACGGGGGTTAGAGAAACTGGTAATGAGTAATTGAGATGAGAATTCGTATATGGAAGGTCACAAGTTCAAATCCCTTGTGGGTGCTAGATTACAAAAAAAAAAATTCATCCATATATTGAATCAGTGATGTAACATTTCACAATGACATTGAATGATGCAATGGAATAAAAAAAATTAATTTAGTATATATGAATAAAAGGCCCTTGTCCATACAAAATGAGACAACACAACATCCACAATAATCAAAATGTCAACATGCATGTAATTATTACACTTATTGACAACCCGGTGCCTTTCAATTGGGACACTATGTCTAGTACATTATAAAAATGTTTGATTTTCACTGACAATTATTTCAAAATACAATAGCTTGCATTAACATCCATTGATATTGATCATCATTCTTCATTGAAACTATTGTCAATGCTCGATCCACTTGCATGAATCGGGCTACTTGGCCAAATTTTTTGTTGATTTCCTTGATTGTTTTCCTCTTCTTCAGCTTCCATCTACAAACATAAAAATAAAGTGTAACGAGTGTATCTACATTGGTGGGAATAATGAAAATTAAAGAGAATAATATACATGAATGTAAATTGAAAAGCGACAAAGAATTGAGTCTTGAAGGATACACATTCTTTCAAAACTAAATATCGTGCCTTCTCTCAACAACTCTTCTATTGGCTCAACTCCATACTTTGTTTCCTGTAACTTTTATACCCCATAACAAATCATATATTTAATATAAAGGATTTTTTTTATTCCATTAATTATTAAATGAGAGAAATAAAACAACATAAATACTTTAAAAATTCCACAATTAAATTTTCATACACAAAAATATACTCACAAGCCATACTTAATTCAACGTCAATCAATTATTTTGATGTCTCTTCTTTGTATGTTAACACATATTTTAAGACATCGAACGATGGCCGGTGTAAATTGAAAAATTAAAAAATTAAAATATAAATATCATAGTCAATTTGAAATATTAAGTTGTTATAAGGAAATCACAACTACTCACAAACTTGGCTATCAACCCCTTTTTTCCTTGTCGTCTTATCTTATGTGTTGGATGGTTCCATTTTGTTTTCTTTTATACAACAAAACAATTGAAAATTAAGATATAATGCTAAATTAATTAATTATATGTACATAATAGAAAATTTCAATGATTTCATACATTTGAAGTATGTTGTTATTGATATGGCTTATCATGTGATGCAATTATTCCCATTTATTTATCCATCTCCTTGTACATTTTTTTGATCATCCCTATTGGCATATTTCAGATATCACCTAGTTCGTCCTTTGGGATTTTCATAATCTTTTTAAAATTTTAAAATGACATTAAACTATTTTTATACTGATATGAAAAATAAATATTGCATAACTAATATTAATAAAGGAATGTTGTGTAGTAGTAGATACATATTCTATAAAAACATGTTTGGGAATATTACTTTTTGAATGATTTTTTTGGTTGTGTTTTTCTATTGCAAGTCTAACAAGTCTTATTGACCATTTCTCTAAAAACACCTCCTGTAATTTAGATATAAACCCAGTTCTTAGAATCATTGGATTGATTTATGTACTGTAAGTAGAAAGTATGTCTATGCATTCTTTCCACTATATCCCTCATAGTTTTATAAACATTTTCAACCTTTTAATTAAATTCTAGCACCACTCCAAATGAGCAAAGGACCAATTCATCATCCTTTACATCTTCCATAATTTGTTTTTTCTTATCATAAAAGTCCTTTATGTTGTTTTCAATCCCTACATAACCTTTAACATATGTGACTTAAATTGTTTGAAACATATTAGCGAATATTCTTAAGTATAGTATTACTGAAAATTCAAGAAAAAGTTTATATTGATTACTCTTTTACTCACCTGATTCATCCCTTTGCAACTTTTCCATCAAGGTTTTACACTCTTCTACACTTCGATTGCAAAGAATATTATCGAGCTTGCTAATTTTTTGGCCTTGCATGTCACACATTAACCAATACATATTACTTAAATTTAAATATAATTAAGACATACTAATTTAATACATAAATTACAAAGAATTTTCCTTCTTTACAATTTTGGATAAGCTCTAATCATGTTGACTAGAAGTATTGTTCATTGAACTCTTATCACGCATTTTCTATCAATAAACAACTTGGACCATTACATAGAGAATCTATTAAATATGCTATCCAAATAAAGAAGTAGTCCTCCATTTCAATGTGCTTCAATAATAAAAACACCCCAATGCGTCTCATATTGGAACGTACCAGTGCATCATATTTGATTGCACTATTAATGAAAACTATATACGCAATTTCGCACGTGCATTTATCAATGTAATTTATTTAATTTAAAGCACCTATAAAAAAATGGTGCATCTTTACTATAGGCACATCGGTGCGTTGGAGAAAAAACATTGTGCTGAAAATCATGAAAGTGTTTTTTAGAAAAACAAAAATACTTAACAAACATAATAGGGTTTTAAATCCAATCCAAGTAGTGGTCCCATCACAGCCAATGGCTTATATATAAAGGCACAAGCCCATTAATCTAAAATGTCTAAAAGGAAAAATTATAATTGTGAAACAATAGAGGGAGTTAAAGCCTAATGTAAAATTTTGCAACCACATAAAAATAAAGGAAGCAACAAGAAAAAAAGGGCTCTAGAGTTGAAGGTAACTATGATTTTTTTTTTAATTTATTCAAAATCTAAATAGGAAAATAAATAAATCATGCATTGTGATCAATAGTAATAGTTTACCTACTTGAAATTTTTAATCTGCAGGATTTTGCGTGATTCACCATATCTTACACAATTTGATTTTCAAAATAATCTAGTTGCTCCAAAGTCCTCCCTCATAATTCTCTCTTCGAAAACTTCCCCCTCGAAATGTCGGCAAAATAATGAAATAGTGATTTGCTTTTGAAAAATAAATTCCTACTCCTTTTTTAGTTTATGGGAAAAAAATTTGATTTTTTTATTTTTTTATGTTCGGGATATCGGTATATATTATATATACAATTGCATCAATGCATCATAATAGACAACGCACTGTTAAGATATACCTTTTTAAAAATATTTCAAAAAATCGGTGTGCCAGACAGATAGGCATGCACAAATGTGCTCTATGTTCCACAATGCACCATACTAGCATTACAAAAAATTACAAATGACAATGTGTATTAAAATCGTGGTCGCACCATTTCACTTCAATATACTAAGTGCACCGTTGTTAGTAATATTGAAAGTTGCATAGATAAATATCTATTGTTAGCAGATATTTTTTTGGGGGGGTTTTTTACGGATGTTCCAACACGGTGCGTATGTGGTTTAGCCACACTAGTGCGTACAGTTACTCAGAAAGCACTGGTGGGGTTGTATTATTATGGCACACCTAAATAATTAAAAATCCTTATGTATGTATTTTTGAACTTAAATGATATATTCATCTCAAATGTTCTTTTAGGATTCAACCACATCAATTACAATACTTCATAGTATGCATATGCTTCTCAAACTCGCCTTATTTTTAAGAAATAGTTTCGAAACTATATTAGAAGTTATATTGTGATATGGTTCACAACATTTATTTTAGGACTGTAGATATGTATTGATTATTTATTTGGCTCAAATGTAGGGATAAAAGGTTATAGTATCAAATGATTAATTCTCCAAATTCCATATTATTCCATATTGGTCAAAGTTCAGCAAGTTCTCCCTTTCCATCTATAGTAAGTTCATATTTCATTTATATTGGTATTATCTAATTGAATTTATGTATTAATCCATGTGAATATGATTAACAATGCATTCAATTTTGCAGGATCTTGATTAAGGATAAAGTTCAGATGCACAAAATATTCCACCAAATGAAAAACTCACAAGATGTTATGAGGAGTAAGATACTGCAAGCAGCTGGTAGATTAAAATGGACAACCACTTTATGCCTCCAATTTTAGCATTCCGTCTTCTAGCCACAATCTTGGGTCATCAATGATCATTCGTGGTGACTTCGGTCTATTTTATGAAACCACAATAGTATGTGGTGGTAAGAGTTGAAGGAGAACCCTAAGTGTGTCACACTCACCCATTATACTAATGATCAAATACCCAATGCTGATGATCTAATACCTCCTACTACACTAAAAAAGATAATATGTGATATAGAAAAGACACGTAGGAACACTTCCCTATGCTCATTTTTTGAAACTTTGGAAGCCTAAACAACTATGTTTTGTCATAAATTGACCAACCCCTATGCTTATGTCCAGTCAACTGAAAGTTCTAGTGATCCCAACTATGATTTTAGTACCACCCAAAAAATCTCTATCAAGAGATCCAAAATGTTGTATGAGTTGAGAGAAAAAATTCCAAGTACACACTAAGGTTGGTCCAATTGTTAGAGGGTAGTGATGAATTCTCTCTTCCCATGCATTTTCAAAGTAAATATCAAACTTGTTACAACCACACTTTGTATCGTGCTTGGCCATCTTCTCTTCTTGTTACTGATGTTGGTACAAAATTATCCTTTTGTGGTAAGAATTTTATGATTGCTAAGTTTAAGGTAGATGGTGCAAATATTGGTGTGTTTATCTTTTTACATGTACTCGTTCCTCCCAAACATTTAGTAGGATGTATGCCATTTTATGATCCTATTTATTGTCAGTCAGATTACCTAAACATTGTTAATACAAACATAACATTTCCATGTATAGTGTGCATGAATGGTTATGATTCTAGAAACATTAGCAAGAAGAACACTCATGGGACCATTACAGAGTTCATAAATAGTTTTGTGTGCTCTTTATTTTTCGCAAATTGTTCATCTCAAGAACACGCCAATGACTAGGAGTTCTTTATGAAAAGGAAAGAGTCTATATTTGTCATTGTGCATGCAATATGTAGTTTTTCTCCTGGTGATGAGTTGTTAATAGACTATAACTTTCATAGACCACCAACCACTCGACAAAGCTTCCTTGTACTAGGGCTACCTTTAGATGTTCCCTTGGGGCATAAGAAACAAATAATTGATTGATTGTAGTTTTTTATTTTCAATGGGATTAATGTAAATGTATTTCTCAATTTGAACTTTTGTTTTATAAATTGCTTATGGTTGGACATTTACTGTTGCAAAAAATATCATGCTTCTACAGTAATTATTTCATATAATGTTGGAACAAACCAATTGCATTGTGCTTACTAATATCATCTATCAATATTTTTGAAATCATGATTCTGATGATGAACGTCTTATCTACCATCTTCTGTTGCATCCCACTACAATGTCAAATCGAGAGAAGGATACAAAAAGAGCACAAATCAGAGAGGAAACATACCAAGAATGGTTGAATCAACCACCTATTCAATTCCCATTGTTTCCAGACTCACCAATTAGGAATGCCTACAGTAACAACAATTCTTCACATGTTGGCAATGGAGGCAATGAAATAGAGGTTGGTATGGATGAATTCTTATGAGATGCAGGTGCCATGGTTCCAATGTTGTTAGATGCATTCTAGGATGATGAGATAAGGGATAATGCTCATATCACTGATACATTATTCAAAATACTTAAATTGGCTTCCACCACCCCTCTGTTTGGACCTTGTCGGTCAAAGTCTACCCAAATGGGGACAACAATGTTACTATAATGACCAAACTTGTACCCAAGAAGAATATACATCACTATAATGACTAAGTGATCTCACCATTTTAATTAATAAAGTTCTCATATCATTTTGACAACAAAATTTGGCCATAGTGACATCACTATTTTCTTGAACCAATCATATACTTTTTAAATACTCATATAAAGTTTAATTGTAATAATAAATGGCCACTGTGCACATTAATTGTAAAATTTGCATTAAGAAAATGTACCTTATTTATAGCATATTTTTTTACATCAATGTTAATAAAATCGAGAAATGTTTAAAGATATGATATGTCAAAGTGATAATGTTGTATACTCTTGTTGGACAAGGCTAAGGACTTATGTGTCAAGTCAAATCCTCATGTATTGAGGTGGACCTTTAGTATAGAGGTGATGCTTTGCATGTTGAAGCATTAATGTTGTGTGATGTATTACTAACCATGGTCACTAGATGTTATTAAGTATCCTTCAGATATTGACCACCTCTACAATGAATTGACTAAGGAGATTTGTCCAAGGGTAATATAATATGATACTAAGGATATCATATCATATCAAATGTGCTAACTTTAATTTATCTATCATATCATATTATACTAAGGAGATTTATCTGAGAGTAATATAATATGATCACAACATCTGAGAAATCTTCTTAGTATAATATGATATGATAGATAAATTAAAGTTAGCACATATTGACCATGCATAGAGAACAAAGAGAATTCGAAATTGCTCATGAGAAGACTTATGTTGACTAAAGTGAACTCAAAATGTTAAGATTTAGTTAAAGTAACAATGTATGCCTCAGTTAATTAAAGAAGAACTCACGGTGGTCACTTTAGTAAATCAATCAGGATGATTTCAATTACTAATAGTTAACTAAAGTGTTAATAAAAAGGGAACTAGTTAAGTAAAGTGTTTTTCATGACGACACCTTAGTTAAACTAAAAGACGACACTTGGGTTACAACTATTGCATAATTACACTTGACTTAGCATCCTAACTAAGTGATCCTACATCCAGTTAGAAGGTGAGTTCATCCTAAATTCATTCAAGCATGATTGAATTTCAAACATGAAAAGAATAATGCACTGTGTATGCAGGATTGATGAAATAGAGGTGCAGAGCAATTCTCCAAGAAGAGCATTTGTTATAGTTTGCATGGGAGCCTAATTTTCCATGCAGTGATTCGATACTTATTGCATGGGAATGACGTTTACTAGTTATTAATGTGTTGGAGACATTGCAAAGCTCATTCGGTTGATCTTTATTCTTTATTTCTTAGTATCTACACCTTGGGTGTATGTTCTATATTATTTTTCACCTGGGGTTCCGAAAGTAATATGTTATTGTAAATGACATTCTTTGATATCTATCATAATTATATTGAAAAGATTTGTTGGCATTTTCCATACTCATTGTTTTGAGGGTTTTCCCCAGGGTACATCATGTGTTATGGTTGAATGTTTATGTGTATGAATGGTTCATTGATTTCAAGTATTCAATATTTCCACATTTAAATATTTAAAGATCAAATATCAATATATTTGCACAAAATTCAACAATTTATGCAAATATTCATTCATTTCCATGACATTCATTTTCAACCACCCAACTACATGACAATATGATGTTTACAACAAGTGCGTACAACCTCTAGTGGAGAGAACGATGGCTTGTATGGATGTGTATAACCTTAATACATGTCAAAATACAATGTGCAAGTTCCAAGAGCATATTCAATAGGATACAACTCTCACGATAGTGTACAATCTCAATTCAACCCTTGAATCATTGCGTGGAGGATGGTTTTACATGCTAACGACCTCATAGTCTCAATTATGCTATTTTTTAGGTATGAAATTATAAATTCAATTAATTGCAACAACAACCCTTGATCTCAAATCTTGGCATAAAATGTATGGTGGGAAATTTAGAGTTGTTGGCAATTCAAGGTAATTTTTAGGGGCAAAATCTCACAAACTGGCTAGTTTTGGGGCGTTTTATCATAAAATAAATTCGTTGTTTTGTCAATTTTACTCTCTAATATCACCTACAATTACATAAAATATGTTTTTATTATAATATTCACCATTATTTACAAATTTATATTATAATGTTCAGTAATAAATTGTATATTTCATATTTGATATTTGCCTACCTATATATATGTGATTTTTTTAATCCAAAATAATAGGCTATAATACTATACTTAGGTATACTATTAGAAACCTTAAAAAATACCATGGTTTATATTCATCAATTGCTAATGGAGAATGGAATTTTGAGTGAACTAACAAAACTACAACTAGAAATTGTCATCAAACCATTAATACGAATACAAGCAACATATCAAATATAGAAAAGATCTTCCTTAACGCATATCACAAAATTTTAACATAATTATAGACAAAATTCATAACACAAAGACTCGATATTTATATTGGAAACGTAAATGGGAAAATAAACATTCGATTAACCTTGATTAGTCTTATATTTATCAACAAATGTGTAGGTTACAGTACCCTTTGGCTCTCCAGTTCATTCTAAGTCTTCACATGGGAATTTTGGGCAGCAATTCCTCTCAATCTTAGGAAAAGCATTGATTCTCCTATGTAACGTATCCAAAATTTAGTTCTTATCCCAAGATATGTGACAATGAGGATGAAAACTTCAATAAATATATATGCACTAGAAATATGAAAAGCTTGTAACAAAACAAAAAAATGGAAATTTATCTTTGGGTATGCAAGATTGCAAAACCCTCGAGATTCTCTTACATCATATTTCTTAAGTAAAATGCTTTGTTATGTCTTATGTGCATGTTCTTTGCCCCATCATATGTGTGTCCAAGAAACACGAGTGCACCATCATAGAGAGATAGATGTTCATCTAAGTATTGTAATTTGTGGTGCACCAGCATGACCAATACACACGACTAGCATTGTTGTCAATAATGTACCAAATAATGGGTGCCCACCTGCAATCCGATGCATTCTACTTGCATTGTAGATGGTGTATCCAAATAAATTAAAGGCACCATGTAATGTACAATGGCTACGATATGCTCTTTTTGGTGCATTTATGATTACTTTATGTTGTAGTATGGTGTGCATTAAGATGCATCGTTCCTTGGATGAGATGGTATATATGTTGGTGTGATATCCCTACACTGCATAGGTCACCTTGGAAATTGAAAAGCACTGCAAAATTTACACTAGGGTGCATCGAGGGAGGTGCATGCCATAAGACATCAATGATGGCGTGCTAAGATGTGTGTATGTCGAATAAAATAGAATGCACATCATAGATTTGACTAATGCATTTTGTTTGACATGAAACACTACTAGTGATTCTTACTTCATGTCACCATTGTTGGTCATATGTCACTATCTTCACACTGCTAACGGTGCATCTAAGAAACCAAAAAGAATCACAACATCTAAATTATAGTGGATACTTTAGTTGGGTGTTAAGGTTTCTTAGACACATTAATAGAATTAGAGTGCGTAATGCATAGATACTAACTAGCACACCAAAACATGTATCCATTAATTCAAATTAAATGTACCTTATGGTTCAAGGAGGTGTGTTTGGGATAACAAGTTGCACCGCGTGTAATGCTTCATCCATGGCAAGGTTGTTGGTGCATGCAGGTGTTGCATTACTACATAATATGTAATGTCCCAAGTCTGGTGTACAAACCTGAACACTCTAATTCTGTAATTTTTTTCTTAAATATTTCTGAAGTTTAAGGGGTCCACACAGAGCCTTCTCGGATTGGCAAAACAATGGTTTCTTCAGGAATATTTTGAAGAGGAAAAGAGTGATTAGTGAGCAGCAAGCAAAGGGATGTCAGACATTGAATTTACTCTCCCCTAACACATTTATATCTGGTTCCATTTAGGTTTCAGAATCCACGCCGCGGAAACCTACTACCACGCTTCTGGGCAACCAAATCGTGCAACTAAGGAGAGTAGTTCTTCCTGCTTCAACCAGAGGCTTCAAAAAAATTAAAAAGGTTTTTTATAGACTTAATTTATTATATAAAAGGTATTTAGATAGTTTACTGAAGTTCTGGAAGGTTATAGGTGTTTTCGGTGAATTTGGGGATTTCTCGCTATTTTGGTCAAGAGAGAGCCTACGCAGAGGAGGATGAAAAAGGGTAGTACAACCCAAACCAAAAATGGTTCTGGAGATTGATATCGGAAGGTGGGTCTGTTACTGATCTACAGGAACTGACAAAGCTCAATTTGGGTTAACATAACCTATTTTGCATCAATTTTAATAAAACTAGTTATTAGAAACTGGTAATCTAGCTAGGGTCTTAAAAGAACTATTAAATCATCTTAAATCAAATTTTGTGAAACTTGAGATTTATAAAAGAGATAATTATTAACTCTCTGAACATGAATATTTATTTGAATCCCTTCCCCATCATGAAATATTCATTACAACACACATATTCACCCAATTCCCCCATACACTGATAAAATAGAGTCTTTTAATGGAACTGAGATAATATCCTTTAGGGCCTGAGATATCTTGACCTGATAAATGTAATGTCCAGAAGATACTGACACTACAGAACAGAAATAACATTATTTACTGAACATTACAAGAGGCTTCCAAAATTAAGGGGCGGGAGGCCCGAATCTTGACCAGCAAGGGACTGTGAGCATAGGCGAAGCATGGGCTTCACTGGAACTAGACCTGAACTTGATGGAGGCTATAATAAATTCTGGAATAAGCTTTAATGGCTGACATTAGCGCTCCATAAACCTGCAATAGATAGAAAGGGAGATGGAAGAGAAGGGAGGAGGGATTTGGGGTTCATCACCCAATGGTTTGAGGCACAACACTCAGAGAGTATGCTCACATAGCATAACCACAATGTCAAATCATCCAAACTGAGTCAATGGGGTCGAATTCACCTTTAATAGAGTGTTAAGTGACCTTCTTAGCAAGTGAGGATCCAAGGTGACCTGTGAGAGCAAGTCAACCCTCAACAAACCCTAACCCTAGCCACATAGGTGCCTCCTTTGGGGAATTTAGCAAGTAGGACCATGTGAAATTATTTCCAAGTTTAAATCCTCCTTCATAATTAGAAACTGTGCCCTCTCTAAGTCAAAAGTTGCTTCTTTTGAGTTATGACACCTTTTTTGCTTTTCTAGACTCATAAGGAAACTGTTCTTTCCTTTGAAAACTTTCCTGCTTTTCTCTGACTACTTTTCTGATCTCCATAAGAGGCAACTGTGCCCTCCTTTGAAAAACTTGCCTGCTTTATCCTTGACTGCTTTTTTCTTGCTTTTTGGTACTTTCCTCTTTGTTTCCTATGACAGCTTTTGTCATAGTGTTTCCTCTTTCCTTCCTTGGCTAGTAGACTTGCCCAATGCGCCCCACCTGACTAGGTAGCTTATTTATACCTCATTAATTAGCAATAATAATTATAATGGAAAATAAAACTTAGATACATGTCTTACTTAATTAATTATTACAAAATTTCCCTATGGAGCATGATTAATGTCAAATTGAGCCCCTCCTAGGAGTCCAGTATGGTCAACACTTTAGTGGCCACTTTGAGGGGACATGACATACTACCAAAAACTATAAGCATTGTTTCAATTCAACCTATGCGTGCATTGAAAATGGTGCATAAGAACTATATGTGTGTGTGTGTGTGTGCATTGGCTACGTTCTAAAAGGCATTGAAAAACCTAATTTTGCAATCCAATAAAAATATAGAAATGAAAAAAAACATAACAAAGAAAATTATATAGTTCTTTATATCAAATTGAGATTTTTAATCCATTGTGGATGAAAAATATACATAGAATTTAACCATTCAAAAGCATGAGATATCAAGGTTGAAGAATAGTGAAAAGAATGACATCTATGCTACGAGGAAAGAAAAACAATAAAAATTATCAAAATGAAAAATCAATATGGATTTTTTTTTTTTTTATTCTAACCACAATGTACTTTTTGTTTTGACACAACAATACATCATTTTATATAGCTCACCAATGTCCATAAACCATTAAAATATATCACGAAAAAAAGATCACATAAACTTAAGTTTTCATATTTTCCTTATAGTAAACATGGTACTAAAATACAATAAAATGAATCAAACTAAGGGTTCACTCAAATAAAAATGGTTTAACCTTGACTTCCATGAGGGTGGCCACCAAACCTGAAGGAAGGACGTATCCCTAGAACTCTCAATCACAAAGGCCTCGCAATCACAATATGTTACAAGTATCAGTTTTACGAAGAAAGTATCAAGTCGGGGCTCCGGCTGCATGAAGCAACAAGAACAGCGAGATGGGTTAAGGTCCAGTGAAAGATGAAGAAGTCGCAGGCCGGGGAGGCCTTACCCTCTCTGCGCTCAGCTCTCAAATAGCGCTTTCAAACATGCCAGGGAGATCCTCAAGTTTGGCCATGATGGCAGCAAGCTGTTCATGGTACTGCAATTCCTCTGCCTTCAATTTTTGTTATTATTGAATTCCATCTTTAGAATTTCAGAATAGAATCCATTCAGTCAGATTTAGATTCTTAGAACAAAATCATAATATGATTGATATTGTGCAATGGGTTCGATGGGATTGAACCCATAACTTCTGCCGCTCGAATATGTGTCTTTTGATTGCAAGATATGTGGTTGGATTTGCTCTTTTTAAATCACCCTGTATATAGGACTGGCTGTGGGAATCCACTCTTGAGTCTCAAACACGCAACAAGCATCAAACACGCAATCCATCAAACACGCAACAAGCATCCTCTACACTCCCACATTTCACATACATAGTAACGAGGGCATTTGCCACAGAAACGTCTTCTTCAAGTCCAACTTTGACAATATGACAATGAACCTGATTGCCCTGTTCCAGAGCTTCTGGGCCTGCAAATGCAGTGAGTACACAGGAAAATGTAACAAGATTCATCTGCACTCCTACCCTCTGCATTTGAGAAAAAAGCTTGAAAGCTTCTTCACAGTGACCATTCTGAGCGTACCCAGTCCAAGAGACAACATTTCTTTTAGGCATAGTGTCAAACACTTGCTGTGCATCCTTCACTTTGGCACATTTTACATACATGTCAACAAGTGCACTGCCCACAAAAACATCTCCCTCGAGATCCAATTTGAGAATGTGAGCATGGAGCTGCTTACCAGATTCTATTGCTGCTGCTCTGGAGCTAGCATGTAGACCACTGGACAAGCTAAAACGATCCGATGGTATACCCTCCCTGCTCATTTGAATGAAGGATTTCAAGCCTTCAATGGGATGCCACGGCCATGAGCTGCATCATCCAAGCCTTCACAACTTGTTGCAATGGCGGCAATACATTGAAAATCCCTTTTCATCAACAACAACAACAAGACAGAAAAAGAAGCACAGGCATCCAGAGATCAAACAAAACCCAAATCAAGAAACCACCTGACCCCTGGGTTTCTTACCGGGATTCTGTGCATCGAGAGAAATCGATCCAGGTAATTGACAGACAGGTAGGCCTTTGGAGGTCCGAAATTGTAGAAAGAATATACCTACACATCTAATGACTTCAGATGGACTACGGGACTTCTTATTATAGAATCAAATCAAAGATTCAAAAAACACAAACAAATGAACTACCTTCAGAATCGAGCCGACGGCCTCTCGACGAGCATTGACATCATGAGTTCGATTCCGGAGCCTCTGCAAGTAGTCCTCTGGAGGCATGTAATGGGTTTCTCTTTGAACCAGTATGAACACTGATTCATCATCATCGTTCTCACTAGACAGGGCCAAGATATGGGCATTTTTCCTAAGATTCTCCTGGTCGACTCAGTGAGTAATCATAGCAGTGATATATCCTTGAGACCTGTAATGTAAAAAATTACTTCTTTCAAACATTTATTTTAATCTTCATTTCCCTAGCATACTGCTTTTACTGAACAAAGTAAATTGTTTAACTCTTTTGACTTACCATGAGCATTTGGGAGATGTTGATGCAATTTTTTGTGGTTTAAAGAGTGAAAAATGAGCAGAGAATGGGCATTCTGGAATACAACTTCTTCTTAAAAGCTTGATGGAAGCAGATGGCAACCGTGGATGAGTGCATGGCTATAACATACTCTGTAAAAGTGAAAAATTGAAAGCTTCCTAATGAAGGAGAAAGGTTGCCAGAAAGTCTCAAACCTCATTAAAGATTCAATGAACATTTACCTGCAAACAACATAGTCGCTCGAGCTAAACTATCTGCTAGAGGATTTGATTCCGCTCAAGCAAGAATTGATGTCTGATCTGAGTCCTTGGATCCGCTCAAACAAGAATTGATGCTCGGTCTTGTTCTTGTTCCAATAAGTGTGCACATTGCATCACCTTTCCAATTGCTCAGAATTTGCTTAGATGATGGACATGGGGACATGGGAGAGCACATTTGATAGACAGCTCAAAGGACATGCAGTGGAAATTTGACAATTAATTGCCAGTTGGTATCGATAAAGAGGGCATGCATGGATAACAGACATGTTCAAATGTTTACCAACATTGGATTAAGTGCATGTCTAAATCCTGTGCTACGTTGAATGGTTGCTTGAGCTAATGGGTTGACATTAAATGCATTGGATGAGGTGTGCATTTCTCAATGGTATGTTCAGTGGCAATGAGAAATCTATAGTGTCAATTTTGGGTAATACGCAATTGCAATAAGATCTCCAAAAATGAATTGAATCGGTGTTAAAAATTTGTCCGACTATGTTGCAACTTTTGTGCTTTCTTTGTGATCTCTGTTTCAGTCAAACCGATCCTCCTCTGTAAATGACTAAGGAAGTTTGAAGGGTACGTGAAGTCTCTCATTCATCAGTTCTATTTCGAGTATGCAACGACTTGACAACATAATAATACATTAATAAACAGAGTTCAGAAATAGTTGTAATAATATATTAATATGTCTGTTTTTCTAATTTATGAGATAGGGTTAAGCTGTATATGTGAATAACTTTCATATCATTGAATTCTAAACATTATTCACGCTTATAAAAAATTATTCATAAAGGTTTCTTATGTGGTTATACAATATTTGCTAATACACTAAAGCCAATAAACACAATTATTTATCCGAAGGAGATTAATTAGAAACCATTTTCCCGAGTCTTTGTGTAAATTCACTAACTTCCATGATTACTATCCACTAAAATATCAATCGTTACTCAAATAGTAAGCATTGCTTCTTCATTATTTCTACTTAACATTTATTTTTTATAAGGAAAATAATGATACATTATATAGATTTATCATTACAAATAATATGTTCATTTACCATTATAATAATATATTAAAATTTAACTAATTTACTGTAATTTAATATTTTAATTTTAATTATTTTTTAAAATTATTTTTAGTATTCATTTATTTTTTATGTAAAAAGCTCTAATGTAACTTAATATATAATTAAATAACTTAAAATATTATATATGAATACAATTAAAATATTATTAAAATGATGTGAATACAAATAAAATGAATGCTTATGATTTAGTTATTCAATTCTTACAATATAATGTTAGTTTTCCATAATTTACTAGTGATTAGTGTTACAAATAAACTCAGAATTAATAATTATAATTAGTACAGGATAGAACAATAAGCTCATAGCTTTTGACATAAAATATTAATTTAAAAAATAATTATGGTAAGATTTTAAGTTTCATCATTTTATTGGTGGTAGGAAATCTGGGTTTGGATGACTATGAAATTTTCATTGTAATAATATTCATCATTTCATTAGAATATTGTAATAATTTTCATGATTACTTTTGAAATTCTGATAATGTAATGTCCAATTATTTGAAGAATATAATGTTTCTTGTTATATATGTCCACATCTCCTTGCTTTGCTTACAACACACGTTTTTTATTGTACCCCTAGATACAATTGCTAATTTAATATTATATAAACTAATAGCTACTTTTTATCTCAGACGAAAACTATTAGCGATTATATAAACTAATAGCTACTTCTTCAAGTAGGAAATCATTTATTCTTTCGATGTTAACATTTTACCAACAGTATGGATAATAATAAGAACATGGTTTAAACTTTATTCTAATAATTCTTATGAAAAAAAGCTCATTATGTCGCCCATCTACATTCTTTTATATATATATATGGTAAGTCAATTACTTTTCTCATTAATCAAAACCATGAACAGTTTCATATGAAGCATTATCTCACGGGATTATATTAATATTTAAACAATGTTCTTATCCATATGGTAGGTAAAATGTCAACATTGCTTTATTTTTTGGGAAACTAAAACATTGTTTACTTTAAAACGTAACTATTATAATATCATAATTCCGTATTTATACCACCCACTTATTACCCAATTACTTTAATGATGTTATCACATTTTAAAGTGGGCTATTCGTTCGTCTTCCATATTTTAATGTTTCATTATTTTTTTAAGTCTTAATTATGTGGGGGTTTGACTTTCGGGACTCCATGATTTTCTCCGGATAACTAGGATTACTGTTGGTCCCGATGGTGGTTCCTTGTCCTATGCCTACTGTAGGAGACATGCAAAGAACATCAAAACTCACAAGGGAAAGTTCCGCTTCGTCCTTGGACACGATATCTTCATGGACAGGGTTACTTCTCTGTGCTCTAGGGCACTTATCAGGCGTCTTGAATATTGCAAACTGGGAAAGAAGGTGTGGATCGACTGGGCTACGGATTTCTGGAAGCCGTTATTGACTTATACTCCGACTCTTAGCCTCCTATCCAATGGATGGATTGTTTTCGTCTTCTTAGAAGCTGAACATGCCTCTCTCATCTTGGATAAGATCTGGCATATCGGTTCGGGGTCATTAGTCCTGGTATGTTGGCATACACATTTCGACCCACTCCGGGAGCGAGTGACGAAATGCCACCTCTGGGTATTGCTGCCGCACCTACCATTTCCTCTCTGGAGTCTGCATATTCTCGAGGGTACTGCAAATACTATCGGTAGATTCGTGGCAGTTGATGAAGACTTCCACCTGTCATTTGACAAAAGAGTGGCTCAGGTCCTGGTCGAGATGGATGTTTCCATGGGTCTTCCTACCAAAGTAGAGATACTCTGTAAGGACCGCCTCATGATTCAGAAGTTGGACTATTTGCGCGCCCAATTCCGTTGCAGTAACTGCAGAGATACTGGCCACCTTTGGAGAAGCTACCCCTCTCTCAGGAATACTCCTCCCGATTCCTGTCCGACTGATCCCCCTCTGATCTATTCTGGAGTCGACTCCTCTCAGTCAAGGGATGCAAAAAAAGGTATGTATTCACAGTCTCTTTCACTCTTTGGGGATGTCTCTGATGCTATGATTGATGATATTGATGTTTTGGTGGGGGTTCCTGCTACTATTGGTGAACCTGGCCTAGTACTGGATGAATCCTTCCCTGAGGCATCTCATGTTAAACCCTTGGTCATTGGCTCTCGGGACTCCTCACTTTCATCCTCCTTTAATCCTTTGGTTCCCTCAGATGACTCTGTCGATGTGGCATCGGATGAGCCCACTCCTTTGACTCCGGTAGTGGCACCAGCGTCTGTCGACCTCATTGATTCTTTCCCCGTTACGCCTTTGAGTGCATCATTGTCTCCTGTGGTCCCTATACTCTCCTCATTAGTGTATTTTCCTCCACTTCCCACTGCTCCCACCTCTCCCCCAACTTTCCCCTCACCTCGTAGTCCTCTCTCCTCCCCTTCCTTCTCGGATCTTGCCCTTCATAAAACACTGTTGATTTTATCTGCCGTTACACCATCTTCCCCAAATACCCTCCACCTCAACTCAATCGGATTCAAGAATGTGACTATTAGAAAGAAGAAGAAGGAAAAGAAGGGCTTTACGGATAACTTATCCTCAGCCTCTCCTCCATACATCCCTCTCTCTGTCCACATCAAGGATGCTGCAAGAGGGCTTAATTCTAGGGGACTTAGAGCATCTCCTCCCCACCCCCTTGTTCCTTAATGTTGATCCTTTCTCTCAATGTCAAGGGTCTGGGGGGCAAGACTAAACATAGTAGCCTCCGCTCTCTCTTTCTTTCTATTCGCCCGGATATGATTCTCCTCCAAGAGACAATGTGTAGTACTTACCCTGATTTGTGTGCTTTTTCTAAGCTCCTTCCTAACTGGGAATTTTGTGCCATTTGTGCCTCCAGTCTCTCGGGTGGGCTACTTACTGCTTGGAACCCTAGTAGGGTTAGATGTTGTGCATATGAGACTCTCGTTGGTATTCTTGTCAAGGCTAAATTTTGTGGCATGGCTGCCATCCTTGACATCATCAACTGCTATGGCCCCTATAAGGACAGGGATAACTTCTGGGATAAGGTTCACAGGGGGGGTCTAGTAAATTCTCCTCACTTGATTCTGGGTGGAGACCTTAACTTGACCATGAATGCTTCGGAAATTTGGGGAAAAAGGGCTATACACGATCCCCTTGCTTCCTTCTTTAAGAACCTTTTTGACTCAGTGGGACTTATCGATGTTGCCTCTTCTATTGCTGGTCCCACCTGGAGGAATGGTAGGGTGGGGGATCATGGAATCAGCAAAAGACTCGATCGCTTCTTAATTGCCTCCTCTCTGATCCCTTCCCTCTTAGTTCATCGGGTGTGGACTCACCACTCTAATATTTCTGATCATTTCCCTGTCTGCTTTGAGTGGAATAAGTCTCGTGGATCCTGTAATAACCCCTTTAAATTCAATAGATCATGGCTCATGGATCAGGAATTCTCTACTTGGCTCACTAATAGATGGCCTAGACTATCTCCCTCTCTGCCTAGATCGATGATGGATCACCTCTCCATAAAAATCCGCACACTCAAGAGGGAAGTTAAGGCCTGGATAAAAGAAAAAGGTTCTCTCATGGAAGCTAAATCTCTGAGATTGGATGAGGATATCAGTTCATTACTCTCCAACTCCTCTTTTGGTATCCTCTCTCAGGAGGAGCAGTTATCCTTGTCTCAGCTCAGGACAAAAAAGAAGAAGATTTTGGAGCACCACCTATTGACCTGGCAGCTCAAAAGTCGTACCAAATGGGCACTTGAAGGTGACTCAACACTAAGTACTTTCATGTTGTTGCTTCAGGTAGGAGGAACCAAAACTCTATTTGGTCCCTTTTGGATGATGGGGGAAGGTGTATTGAGGATGAAAATGAGTTAAAGGTATTGGGTCAGGTACACTTTGCAAATATCTTCAGAGATGATAATAAGACTTGTCTACTGGAACAACTCAATGTTGTATCACTTTACCCAATTATGATCTCCACTGTTGATGCTCCTTATCTCACACAATCGGTCACATTATTAGAACTTGATTATGCCCTTCACTCATTCAAGAAAGACATGAGCCCCAATCCAGATGGCTGGCCTGTCGAATTCTATCTCCACTTCTTTGATTTGTTGGGTGAAGAACTGCTCTCTGCTGTGGATTTTACCAGGGTTTTTGGCTGTATCCTTCCCTCCCTTAACTCCACCTTTTTGACACTTATCCCCAAAAAGGAAAAGCCTTCTTCCTTCGCCGATTTTAGGCCCATTTCCTTGTGTAATCTGCTTTATAAATTGATATCCAAGGTCATTGCTGTGAGATTAAAGCCCTTCTTGGATTCTCATATATCTATTGAACAATTTGTTTTTTAAAAAAATAGCCAAATTGTGGAACCCATTGGTATTGTACAAGAGGCTCTTCACTCTATCAAGACAAAGAATTCATGTGCTCTTATCCTTAAATTGGATTTGGTGAAGGCCTTTGACTGGGTCAACTGGTCCTTCATCAGGCTTATACTGATTCAGATTGGGATTCCTCTCCTTGCTGTTAATTGGATTATGGGTTGCATTACATCAACAAATTTTGCAGTACTTATCAATGGTACTCCCTCAAAGTTCTTTTCTGCCTCCAAAGGTATCAAACAGGGATGTCCCCTCTCGCCCTTGCTCTTTATACTTGTGATAAAAGGGATCTGTCTCTCGATTGCAAATGCTAGAGATCATGGACTCATCAAAGGTATTAAGATCTCTTCTACCTTTGCTCTTACTCATCTCCTTTTTGTAGATGATGTGAACTTATTGGGTTCTGGTACCTTAATTGAATGGATGGCCTTTGAAGTCATTCTAAGCAAATTCTGCAAGGCTTCGGGGATGTGTATCAGTATTGACAAATCCTGTTTTCTTTATAACAATGTGGATGTTGATATCCAAACTGAGATTTCAAAGGCTCTGCCCTACAAGATGGAGACTATCACTACCAGATTTATGTACCTCGGCTATTTTCTCAAGCCTTTGGGTTACAGGGTTCGTGACTGGCATTGGCTGATTAAGAAATTTGATCACCGGATCTCCCATTGGGCTCACAAGATTCTCTCACTCGGAGGCTGCTTGACTCTTGTGTAAGCTGTTTTAACTAGTATTCCTGTCTACTGGATGGGCCTAGCTCCCATTCCTGTATCTGTCTTAAGCAAAATCAGGAGTCTAGCATTTGCCTTCTTCTGGGGCTCCTCGGATAACAAGCACCGGTATCACTTGACCAACTAGAGGGATCTTTCATGGCCTAAAGAATATGGTGGATGGGGTATTAAGCATCTGAATTGGTTCAGTGTTGCACTTAGATTGAAGAATCTATGGCTAGTACTCCAGAATGATGGATTATGGCACCGTGTTATTAGCAGTTAATAATTGAAGATGTGCTCAGTAGAGTCTTGGCTCAGAGGCAAAAAATTCATTTCCCGTGGTGTATCTGCTATTTGGAAAGGGTTCCTACTCACCCTCCCGTGGCTTGGTCGGCGTCTTGCTTGGCAGGTTGGTAATGGAAAGAATGTTCTTCTTGGCATTGATCCGATCGTTGGTGTATCCAACTCGCTCATGATTCCTCTTGGGCTTCGTGAGTACTTGGAAGATTTGGATATTGTGACTCTTGCACAGGCTCAGAATACCCTCCCGGATGCACATAAATACTAGTATTCTTCCTAGGATCTCTATGTAAGTGGTGTCTGGAAGGAAGCATGGAATTCTTTCATGAGAGGTATGGAAACTTGTGGCTTACGACTTATTGATCAGATGGATGCTCTGACTTGGTCTTTCAAAAAGTCAGATGGAACTGTTTCAGCAAAACTGATATATGAATGCATTATCCTTGCATCCTCCCCTCGAGTAGGCAGCAGACTTCTAGCTTTTGTTTGTAACAGCATACTTCCCAGGAAAATTTGTTGTTTTTTATGGTTGGCACTGAAGAACAAATTGCTTACTTGGGACAGCCTTCAAAAGCGTGGATGGACGGGGCCTGGTATATGTGCGCTATGCAAAATGGATACTGAAAGTATCGAACACCTTTTTTATCATTGCCCTGTATGGACAAGTTTACTCTCTGTCCTAATGGAGCAGCACCATTTGTCCCCTCCTCTCCAGTCTGATAGTTTCTGTTCTTTCCTGGATATGTGAACTGTTTCTTTCACTAAGCATTTTAAATACTGCTATCTCCCATTCATTGCCATGTGGATAGTATGAAAAGCAAGAAATGTATCTATCTTTGAAGGGAAAATAGTTCCTGTTATTAGCTTACTCCATCAGATTTCTTACTCCCCACAGCTTTACTGCCTTACTATCACTAGAGTAAAAAAATATAGACCCAAGGGACCAGGACCTATTCTTGTATATCCCTGTGGGTTTTTTGATGGAGCATCTGCCAATAACATTGGAGGGGTTGGATTTAGTTTGCATCTGAATGAGTTACATTCCTTCGAGTTTGCATTGGGGGCAGGACTCAGCACCAACACTAGAGCAGAATTACTTGGGCTCTGGGCCCTTCTGCATACATCCCAAATGATGGGGTTACCCAAGCTCAAGATTTTTGGTGACTCAACGGTCATCATCAATTGGGCAATGGGTACTGCTTCCCTCACACCACCTCAGCTTATCCATTGGTGTAGGGACATTAGGAAGATTTGTCTATGCTTCCTTGAGTTGTCTTTTTTCCATGTCTACCGTGAACACAATCAGACTGCAGACCGCCTATCCAAAAAATCCCTTTCTTTGGATCTGGGATTGGGATTTTACTCTGAATTTTTTGATGGTCATTTGACCTCACAAGATAGTTTTATGCTCTTTTGAGCCCGGTGCTGGATCTCCACTTTTTTTTTGCACCCAGGTGATAGTACTGGAGCGGACTCTTTTAGATGGCCGAGCTACTCTTTTTGGTTCATGATGGATATGGTTACAAGGGACAAAATCTTCGTTACGGATGGGAATTGTATGCAGCTTTTGTTCTCGCCCGCACTCTGCTTTGTTGAGTTGTAACTCTTTCAGGTTGCTTCTGAATTTTATATCCTTTGACTCAACTCATGTATGTAACCCATATACTGGGATGGCACGTCAGATGCCCTTTGATTCTAAATGAATATCAAGGTCAGGCTTTTCTCTTCTGGAAAAAAAAAGTCTTAATTATATTAATTCAAATATCATTTGTTCATTGGTTACTGAAACTTTATTTCAGCCAAATTCTAATATCAAATGTATGCTGAATTTATATACAAATTCAAAAGATAAATTAAACAACATATAATTGAGATTTAAAAAAAATAAAACAATCAAATATCAATACAAACTCCAAATTAAAAAAATATACAGACATCTTACTGGAGTAGTATAAAGGTTAACCAAAAAGTCCTCAATTAGCTAGAATCAGGCAGAGCAATTTATGTTGAAATTACAGTTTAGACGGTTTAAATCACAATTTTGTCTATCTGTGTAGTTTTAAAATCCATCATTTAGTCAAAAACAAATAAATCTGATCAAATCTAATTACTAAAATTGAGAAATGGCAATTTTCAAAAATAATTTTAACGAACTTATATAAAAAAATTCGAGATAAAAATAAGACTTTTTAATTGTTTTTTATCCTACTCACATCTTACTCATTAAACTAACTCTTAAAACTTAAAAAAAAAAAAAATTGACCTCACCAATCATGCACATCACGTGCAAACAACCAAATGAAAATGGCCCCCCTTCATCCTCTTTGGAAGCGTGCTTATACCACTCACCTAAAAACTTATAAAATCAAGATTTTGTCTCCTACACATATTGTACATACAGAACCCATAAATACATCCTCTGCTCAATCCAATCTCCTATTAACTTCTAGTTTTTCTCCGCTAGCGCATGTGCCTGTTCTTATCTGTTGCCGTATATGCTATTGGCTCTGCCTGATGATGTATTATTTTACTCCCAAACTTCAGAGATGAGACCTTTCCTGTTGAATTGGGTCTAAGGTGCCATCTCCAATTCAAGTCAATTCATCACAGGCAACAATGGATGAGCAATAATGGAGTCAGAAACAACAACAGTAGTAGCTTTTTTTTCATATTTTGGAAATGTTTGACAATATCTGAAACGTTTGTCCCTAGTTTTCCTTCTTTAACAGACCTGCAAACCTGCAGTCAAATCAGATGCTTGTTTCTCATTCAAATCAAATGGATCTTTGCAAAAACTCAGTAGTCCCAAACCATTCTGCACAAATTAGCAGAGAATTATATGATATGAAAAGTATACAATATGGAAATATGCCATCTTCTGAGAATCTGAATGCTCCTGGGGCTAAAACTGGAGTGCCCACAAAGAAATCAATGCCTGTCTCTATGGACAAGGGTTGCCCATCTCAGGATTCGTTGCATTCTGTTGGGAACAATGGCTAGGTCGTTTCACACTTTTGGAGCGATTCTGCCTCTGATGAAGTAGAGGAACAACATGTGGTAGATGAGAGGAAGAAGAGAAGGATGTTATCTAACATAGAATCTGTGAGGAGGTCTCGGCTTAGGAAACAAGAGCACTTGGACGAGCTGAGGGCTCATATGGTTCATCTAATGGCAGAGAACGGGGAGATATTGAAGAAATGCAATGTTGCTTCAGAGCATTAGGTTCATATAACATAAGAGAATTGCCTGTTAAGATCAGAAGCAATGGAGCTGAGTCAGAATCTTCAGAGGGTGAAGCTAGGAATTGCAATGAAGCCCATATGAACTCAGCATATAGCACTATTTCTTGCTCAGCCTTTCCTTATCTTTGGTTTTGAAGCCAAAGTCAAAATGCAATTCACGATTGTGAAATATTAAGAGTACTTTCAATCTTTGGTTTAGAAGCCAAAATGTAATTCACATTGTGAAATATTAGAAGTATTTTTTCATTATTTATTTATTATATTTAGATATTATATTAAGGTTAAATTCAATAATAAATAGTAAGGTTTTTGTGGTTAAACCGATCGAATTTTATAACAACAAATAATAATTATTCTTATTATCGATTTAACAAATAAGTTATTATAAGCTAAAACTTGTCTTTTAAAAATAACAACAAAATTATAAATAAATTTAAAATCTATTGGTAATGTGGAGACTTTTATATTTTGCATCTTACAAAATTATCAAGTTTTGGGTACTCCGCCCTCACTATTGATTGGCATTGTTGTAGGTGCACGGGGATTAGAAATTTACAAGCCTCATCGAATTTTATAACAACAAATAATAATTATTCTTATTATCGATCTAACAAATAAGTTATTATAAGCTAAAACTTGTCTTTTAAAAATAACAACAAAATTATAAATAAATTTAAAAACTATTGGTAATGTGGAGACTTTTATATTTTGCATCTTACAAAATTATCAAGCTTTGGGTACTCCGCCCTCACTATTGATTGGCTGCCCAGAAACATTTGTCCCGGTGGTAGCCTTGGAACATTGTTGTAATCTTGGAACATTGGTGCACGGGGATTAGAAATTTACAAGCCTCATTCAATGCTCTCAAATGTTTTGGGATAAATTATAACATAAAACAATTGGCTCTCTTGAAAGTATTTTAGTGTTTACAGCATGTTTTAGTTTTTGTATTTATTGAATAGTGTATAAAAAAAATTAATGTGAAGGATTGTTTTGTGGAATGGTTTTTTTAAGTGACGATGACAAGTATTGGAAAGGTGATGGTACATCTAACAAAAATTGTGACTAGTTTTAGTGATCGATGTATTTAAAAAGATTGTTATTTTTTATTTTTATGAAATAAGAATATGCGAAAATAAATTTATAATTTATAATTATGGATAGATTTTTAAATTTTTGAGAAAGTTTATATAAAATTTATCATTTGTTTATAAAATTAATTATATATATATATTTCTTTTTAATGACTTGCAACAGATTTTCGATTTTTAATTGTAATTTTTAATTTCAAATTTGTATTTCAATTATATCAACGAGTCTACTTATTTTTAAGAAATGCTTGTGAAACATTTTCATAGACTCTTGAAGATTCTAATTTGTCCAATTGAAAGGGCCATTATGTTTGATTTCCCCTAGAATTTAATTCTCTTTAAAACAAAACTCTTATACCTGTTTATTGCAAATTTATTACTAAGATTTTGAAGACCAAATCAATGCTCCTTTAACACCGACCTAACCATATAAATCCCATACATATTGAAAATTGAAAAAGTTAGAGATAACTCCAATGATACTAGTTCAGTCCAAGTCCCATAGGCTAGAAGATTTAAATTTGAGATATGACAAAAAAACAGCCCTTTAGTACCGATAACAACAAAGAATTTTCATTCTTCCCTTCCATATTTCTCCCCTTCTATCATAGTCTCTTATAATAATAAGATATTTGGTTCATGGATCTCTCTAGGGATGTCTTTTTATGGGGTGAACTTAATAGTCTTATATGGAAAAGAATTATCATCATTTTCAAAAGCATGGTAGTCTTGCTAGCTCTCCAAGAGCCTTAGAGACTCCAGAGTAGTTTTCTTCTTCTTTTTTTTTTATTTTTTTCTTCTTCTTTTTCACTTCAGTAATTAATAGTTAAATAATTCCCTTAGAAAATGGTATTGCTTGAAATTTAGTCATGTACACCCTTAATTCCCCCATATAGCATCATCCTCACATTGCATAATGGAAATGATAGTTATATGTAATATATTTGAAGTTAAAGAATAATTAAATATGATATTTAACAAGCAATTTGTGGTTTCATACTTATCTGAAAAGTATTTGAGTCCATCAAATAAGAAAAAGAGATATACTTTATCACAATAACTAAGTTGATTTTATATCTACAAATTATGATTGAAGCGAGGAGGGACTAAGTTAAAGAACATGAGGTGTTGATGTATTTGTAACTTCAGAAGATAGTCTAATGTATATTATCATTGTATGTTGTCCCCATCGAAGATGTGTTTGCCTCCTTTAGGGATGTCATTATAGTGTATAGACCTTGAGGTACAACCGATGTTGTAAGTCGGGGCAATAGTCCCCAGTGTAACATCATGTAATGTATTTTTGGAGTCTCTCTAGGAGAATTCGACCCTGTTAGGGTAATAGGTCGGCCCTAGTCATGTAATAGGGACCAGTCAGTTGAAAGATATAAATAGGGAGGCACCCTCCCTCATTTATACACACCTTACACTCACTCAAGTTCACATGAGAGAGAGAGAAAGAGAAGGAGAAGAGATAGATAGCTGCTAAAGAATTCTTATTACTGGGTTTGTTCATCTTATGATATAGTCTTTGTGACTATACTATTCTGAGGAAGATTCCGGGGTTTTCTCCTTTATGTGAAAATATTTGTGTCTTGTGTATATGTTCTATCTTATGCATATTTCTATACTTGTTATTTTTTCAAATAAAGATCCTAACTAGGCTAATAATATATAGAAAAACTAACATGGTATCAAAGCCTTTCTGAAAGAAGGCACTATGCAACAACAGAAACTAGGGCTTCCTAGTTCAAGGCCTTCTCTCCATAGATCATCAAGAAAAGAGGGCTAGGCTAACTCGCCTAAGTAGGGCGCATCTTTTGGTGGAAGCAGGTTCATATTTGAATAAGTTTCAATTTTGATTTTGTCACTAGTGCTGAGAGAAACTAGGGTGTCAAGTTTCAAAGGCTTCCCACCTCAGTCTTCAAAAAAGGACCCTGTTGAGCAACTTGCCTCAAGGAAGCACATATTTCTATCCAAAAAGAATTCTCAAACTCCTAGTATGGAAAATTAGGGTTTCTCTGACAAACCCTGGGTCATCCAACTCCATAACTAGGTTGGACACCTCAAATCGGTAAGATCTAAATCTTTTCTATTTCCATTTGAGGTTCTCATTTGAAAAGATGACTCACCATACTCATCTTGAGGAAAATCTTGGAGGGGCTGATAACTTTTGAGCATGGAAGTACATAATCTCCCTAATCCTTGAAGAGAATTATTTGGATTAGTATGTCAATGGAGAATTTGCATATGTAGAGGGAGATGAGGCTAAGGCTACTCATAAGAAGAAATTGGTTAAAGCCAAGAGAATCATTGAAGATTCAATCAAGGATCACCTCGTCCCACATGTGTCATCATTCAAGACACCAAAGGAAGTATTTGATGCTTTGACAAAGATTTTTGAAGGAAAGAACAACAACCAGAAGATGACTTTGAGGAACCGGTTGAAGAATATCAAGATACAGAACTCAGAAAGTATATAGTCCTACTTCACAAGGGTTTCTCAAATCAAGAAACAACTTGAAGCAGTTGAAGAGAATGTCGAAGAAGGATAAATTGTGATGACGACTTTGAATGGTCTCCCTAAATCATGGGACTCATTCATTCAAGGAATTTGTGCAAGAATGAAGTTGATATCTTTCAGCCGTCTCTGAGAAGAATGTACACAAGAAAAAGCTTGACTCGTAACAAGAGAAGAGAAGATAGGAGCAAATGAAGATCAAGCTCTCACAGTTCACACCAGGAAGAACTACAAGAAGAAGGAGAAGAAGGAGAAGCATCATCACAACAAGAAGAAGGACAAGAAAAAAAGAAGACTAAGAGAGATCCTTCCAATGTTCAATGTTATACTTGTGACGAAAAGGGACACTTTGCAGGAGACTGCCCCTTCAAGAAAAATACACACCATGTTGATGTTGCCAAAGACGATGAACCAACAAACAAAAGATTCAGAAGAGAAAAGGATCATTCATATGAAGAGTATGTGCTAACCTTAGCACTTATGGGCACTATCTCACATGGAGAGCAGTGATTTGCTTGTGGATAGTGGGGTATCAAAACACATGACAAGGTACAAAGAATCATTCATCAATCCATCTGAGCATGAGTCACCTCACAAGGTGAAACTTGGGGATGATTATCAATACCCCATAAAAGGGAGTGGAGAAGCTTCATACAAGCTAGACTCTAAGAAATATTTAAAGATGAAGGATGTGTTATAAGTTCCAGGATTGAAGAAGAATCTTCTCTCCATATTTGCACAAGATGCAAAGGGAATGAGAGTTTCATTTGTCGATTGACAAATTCTAATGTCGTGTAAAGGAAATACAATAGATGATGCAACAATGATTGGAGAAGAAGATAGAGGCTTATACAAGCTAGAGGTACAACTTGAACAAGCATTGGTTCATGAGTCAATAGAAGCAAGTGAACTATGCCACCGAAGGCTTGCACATGTGCACTATAGATCACTACCGATGGAAAGCAAAGCAGTCTCCGGACTTCTAGATATCCAGGAAAAGAATGAAGGAATTTGCAAAGGATGTGCATAAGGAAATAATGCAAATAAGACATTTCCATGTAGTGAAAGCAAGGCTAAAGGAATACTGGAGATAGTACACTCGGATGTATGCAGGCCCATGTCTTCTATCTCATTAAGCGGGTATGTGTACTATGTTTCATTTATAGATGATTCTTACGTAAGCCTTAGATATATTTCTTGAAAGGGAAAAATGAAGTATTTAGTAAGTTCAAGGAATATAAAGCATTGTTCGAGAACCAAACTAAATGGAAGATCAAGACTCTACGGTCAGATAATGGAAGACAATTCACCTTGGAAGAATTCAAGGAAATCTGCAGAGAGTCTGAGATTAAGAGGGAGTTGACCACTCCATACAATCCTTAGTAGAATGGGGTTGCAGAATGAAAGAACCAAACCATAATGGAAGTAGCGAAATCAATGCTATATGACCAGAATCTTCCTATGCACCTTTGTGCGGAAGCAACAAGGACAACTGTGAATGTACAGATCCATACTCCTCATCGAGTACTTGACAACAAAACTCTGGAAGAATCTTTATTAGGAGAAAAACCAGAGTTCAAGCATCTTACAATATTTGGTTTCTCGGTGTACATACATATCCCAAAGGAGAAGAGGACCAAGCTTGATCCTTCTGGGAAGAATGGTATATTCGTAATCATCAAAGGCCTACCGAATATACCTCCTAAGATTCAAGAAGATCGACATCAACAGAAATTTAACTTTTAAAGAAGACTCAACATACTTCAAATCCAGAAGGCTGCCTATTCAAGAGGTCGAGGAACCTAAAGAAACAAGAGTCTGAGGCATGGAAATTGGAGAAGTGATTCCATAAGACCATGAATATCATGACATGGAAGAACCACAAGAGTCGGTAGATATACTTATTGAAAAGAAATCCCACAAGAGGAAACCAACATGGGCACAAGAGCTCATACAAGAGGCAGAAAGGTATGGCGCTATAGAAGGAATGCATAGAGAAAGGAAAATACCAAATCCTTACAATATCTATGTGACCCTGTTGTGTGACATCACTAACAAAGAACCTTCCACCTATGAAGACGCTACATAAAACAAAGGATGGAAGGATTCCATGATCGAGGAGTATCAGTTGATCATGAAGAATGATGTGTGGGAGATAGTTCTGAGACGAAAAAAGGAGTTTTTTGTGACTTCAAAGTGGATCTACATGATCAAGCATGTTGACGATGGTAGCATTGAGAAATACACATCAAGATTCGTAGAACGAGGCTTCTCATAGAAAGAATGCATATACTATGAGGAGACATTTGCACTCATGGCGAGGTACACTTCCATTAGATTCGTACTTGCATTGGCTGCAGTTATGAAATGGAAGATACACTAGATGGATGTCAAGAAGACATTCTTGAATGGTGTAGTCGAGGAGGGAGTGTATGTGGAACAACCACTGGGATTCGAGACACGTTACAGGAAGACTCATGTGTGAAAAGTGAAGAAGACCTTGTATGAATTGAAACAGAAACTGAGGACATGGTACGATAGGATGGATATCTTCCTGATGAGCCTAGGATTTACTAAGAGTAAAGAGGATTCCAACCTTTACTTCAAGGTTTAAGGCATAAAACTAGTGATGCTCCTGTTATATGTTGCTGATCTGTTCCTTACATGTAAGGATGAACTCATTAAATATGCAAGGAGCATACTTGCTATATAGTTTAAGATGAAAGACCTAGGGATGATTCACTACTTATTATGCATGGAGGTGTGGAAGAGTACAGATGGGGTTTTCCTTAGTCAAGGAAAGTATATAGTGGAGATTCTAAAGAGATTCAGGATGTTGGACTGCAAGGTGATAGCCACACCTATGGCATCAAACTTGAAGCTTCTATGTGATGCTTCATCCGATCCGATTGATGCCACGTTGTATCATAAGATGATTGGCTCATTGGTGTATTTGATAAATACGAGACCAGACATATGATTTGTTGTGAACACCTTGAGCCAGTTCCTAATGGATCTGAGACATGTTCACCTGATAGCTACAAATCATGTATTGAGGTACCTAAAGGGTACAATGGATTATGGGATCAAGTATGATGCGAATCTGAAGATTAACCTACATGGTTATGTTGATTCGGATTGGGAAGGTAGTGCCGCTGATAGGAAGAGCACTTTAGGTTGATGCTTCAGTTTGGGATTTGACATGATCTCCTAGTTTAGTAGGAAGAAATCCCACGTGGCACTGAGTACAACTGAGGAAGAGTATGTTGTCTCTTTCTCATCTAGTTGTGAGGCAGTGTGGCTGCAGAAGCTACTGTTTGATTTGTTTGATCTCCAGTTAGATGTGACTTGAATCTTCTTTAACAATCAGAGTTGTGTGAAGCTGTTGGAGAACCTTGTGTTCCACGACAAGTCAAAGCACATAGAGATCAAATTCCACTATATCAGGGATATGGTGCAGAGACAAGCAGTGAATCTCCAGTATGTGGCAATGGACGAGTAGATAGTTGATGTGTTGACCAAGCCTCTAGCTAGAGTGAAGTTCGATTACTTCAGAGAAATACTTGGTGTGATCCAAAACGAGACTCCTCGAAAGAGGGAGTGATGAGTTCTAGCATAGCTGGAGAGATAGGTTGTCTGAGCGTAAAATCATGGAGAAGATCGTAGGTTGCTCAGATATAATTAGTCTCGTAGGTTGTCCTTGGATGTAATGAGTCCTAGCAAAGCTCGCATGTTATCCTTGGGTGTAATCAGTCCTAATATGTTTCTATGCTAGAAATAGCAAGAGACTAGAAGACGCGAATGCATGATATCTCACATGGGAAATGAAACAGGTTTTTCGAGCTGAAAATACCCTGGTGTAACAAGTTGCTCGGACGTAATTAGTCCTGTAGGTTTTTTGAGTGTAAATATGAGCCTTGGTGTGATGCACAAGTTACTCAGACGTAATCAATCCTGATACAGGTTATCTGAATGTAAATATGAACCCTGGCATGGTACACAAGTTATTTGTATGTAATAAGTCCTGAGATAAGTTCTACAAATGTAAATATGATCCTTGACATGATACAAAGGTTATTGAAATGTAATAAGTTCCGTGGGTTTTTCGAGTGTAAATAGGAGCCTTGGCATGGTACGCAGGTTACTCAGATGTAATAAGCATAGAAGGTTGTCTGAATGAAAAAGATCTTGGACAGAGGTTGTTCAAATGTAATAAGTCCTTGAGATTGAATTGGAACGTAAAAGCCCTGGTGTAGCGAGTTGTTCGACCATAGTCAATCCTTACATATATATCTATATATGTGTGTGTTCCCATGTTGGAGATGATAAGGTCATAAGGCACTTGAGGTTCACCTAGGCAGTTCTCCTATGTTGGTAGAACGTAGGTTAACCGTGGAGAGATGTAATGCACTTGGTGTGCTCCTAGGAGATTTTCCCATAGTGGATGTTACAGGTTGTCTTGATGATGTGAAAGATCCTGGCATACTACTATGGTGATAGAGCACATGTGGGATATATCTAGTTTGTGCTATGTGTGCTATGTGTGTTTTGTTTTGTTTTTTGCAAGACAAAAGAGATGATATGGATATGACAATATAAAGGTAGGAGATGCAGGTTATTTCCATGGAAATGTAAAGAAGGTCTGGGATTGTTCCTATGTGATGGATTGCTCGTATATGTGATGAGGACTAGGCCTACACCCAACATGAAAAATGGTTGGCATTGTAGAAACTTCTGATGATAGATAGTACCATTATATGATCGATAAGAATATGTTGATGGCAACAACTATGAATATGACTCCATGATGATGAGTGCACCAGATGTGTTGATGAGTTTGGAAGAGAGAGAATACCTTCCTAGTTAAGAGGGAGTGTTAATGTATTTGTAACTTCAGAATATATTATGCCATATATATTATCATTGCATGTTGTTGTACCCCCATCGGATATTTGTTTTCCTCCCTTTGGGATGCCATTACTGTGTATATACCTTGAGGTACAACCTACGTTGTAACTTGGGTCAATAGTGTTAATATTTCATATGCTAAGCTAGATATCGTTAGTGTTTAATCCAAATTCACAACAATAGCATATGTAAAATCATTGAAAGAAACACAATCACAATATAGACATAGTATTTATCATGGGAAACCCTAAAAGGGAAGAAAACCCAACAAAAATTCCTCTGTATAAAATGTGTAAGATAAACCCCCAAAACAAGTTTTGTCGTCCTTGTTGATCTCTCTCTCTCTCTCTCTCTCTCTCTCTCTCTCTCTCTCTCTCTCTCTCTCTCTCTCTCCTATGCACTAATCAAGTGAGTGGGTATGTGTTCTAATGAGAATCACAACTCCTCTATTTATACACATTAAGTCAACTAACTTTTACCCTAATCAAGTCGACCCCACTAAATTTTCTGGGACGACTTTACCTAGGAAGACTCAAAATAGTATTTTATATTATTCATTGGGGTACTATTGACCTGACTTAAAATGGAGGCTTTACCTCATGACTCTATGATGACCAATTACAATGGTAACATACCGACAGAGGAATAATAACATATACCTTGGGATACATCAGTAAAATACATTTAGAATATCCTTTGAAGTTACAATATTTCAACACTCCCACTTAACGAGAAGGGTATTCTATTGACAACATCATCATCAACTATACGAGTAATGAGACAAAGAATCTTCAACAGTATCAAGGTAATACATCTATACGTTATAGGAATTTTTAAACATTCATCAATAACTGGAACAATTACTCTTCAATGTCTTCATCTTCTGCATCATATGATCACTTGATCCTTTTGCAGCAACACTTCGATCTTTGGATCCTTCGTAGCATCACTTTGATCTTGTTGATCCTTTACAGCAGCACTTTTATCTTCTTGATCCTTTACATCAACACTTTTATCTTCTCGATCCTTTGCAGTAGCACTTTGATATTCTTGATCCTTTGTAGCAGCACTTCGATCTTCTCGATCCTTTGCAGCAACGCTTTGATATTCTCGATCCTTTGCAGCATCACTTCGATCTTCTTGATCCTTTGCAACAACACTTCGATCTTCTCGATCCTTTCCAACAACACTACATGTAGTACACATGATCTCTTTGCGAGATGATCAATCCCTAACACTTTAGGACATAGGTCCAAGGATGATGTAATCCTCCATCAACTTACTCCTCCTTAATGAGGAGGGTCCATAATATCAATCAACTGAATTGTCTACAACTGAATGTAGATCTCATCTACATGTAAAAATATGACCTATTGTCTGTAAGGACTCATTGTAGACCATCCTTATTCTGTTAGAGCTGGGACCACTCCAAGCGAGTGTTATACAATGGAATCTACATGTAAATGTAGGAATACTCTCCTTACAAGAGTATTGTCTACAATTGTAGATCTTCACCACACTTAGATGCAGGCCCTCATCATAGGACATCCTCAGCGTGAAAGCTAGGACCACTCCATGTGAGTGCTATACTACGACGTCCATAATGACTCATCATAGAGAATCCTCAACACTAAATCTAGGACCACTCCCAAGCAAGTTTTATTCTATGGAATCTTCATATAAATGTAGGTATACTCTCCATGCAAGAGTAACGTCTGCAAGGAAGATATCGACCGCACCAAAATTTCGACCCTGTTGTCCATAAGGACTCATCATAGGACATCCTCAGCATGAAATATAGAACCATTTACAAGTGAATGTTATACTATGGTATCCAAAAATGAATGTGGGTACTCTGCATGCGAGAGTAACGTCTGCAAGGACACCCTTAGCTAGTAAGGACTACTCTCACAAACATAGTGTTATTTCCTGCAAGGCCATCCTCAATAGAGAATACCATCATTCAAAAGTGAATGCCAGACCTTGTCAGCATCTTCAGGCGTACTTGGCATCTTTCATACTAGAGATTCACTGTCATTCTATCATTAATGACAGTCTTATCATCACTCCCCCATTTCCAGGAGGATCCATATCATCAACCTTCTCCCCCTTTGTTCGAGGAGGGTTCATATCTTCAACCTATTCTTCCTTTCCGAGGAGAGTCCATATCTTTGACTTGTTCCTCCTTTCTGAAGAGAGTCTATATCTTCATCATTCCTTCTTGCAAGGAAATTTTGTAGTATCATCATTGCTCCTCCTTGTGAGGAAAGTATTTTTTGACTACACCAAGTTTGTCATGGAAATATTCAATCTTTACTCGAGATAGATACTTGGTGAGCACATCAACAACTTTCTCATCGGTACTTACATACTGTATATTTATAGCTCCCTTTTGTACCATATCCCTTATATAAAAATATTGGATTTCTATGTGATTTGATTTATGATGGAACATAGGATTCTTTGTCATCTTTATGCAACTCTGGTTATCACAAATAATCAATATAGTATCCAACTCTATGTCAAATAGTCCTGACATCAGTTTCTAAATCCATATTGCTTCACAACTAGCAAAGAAAGTTTCTATGTACTCTGCTTCAGTTGTGCTAAGAGAAACACTGGATTATTTCTTACTAAACCATGAGATCATGGTGGATCCTAGACAATAACATCCACTTGAGGTGCTCTTCCTATATCCATCATTTCCTTCCCAATCTAAATTTGTATATCCATACAATCTGTAGTCATGATATCTATCATAGTAAAGTCCCAAACTTATCGTACCTTTTAGGTACCTCATCACATGCTTTGCAGCTATCAAGTGAACCCATCTAGGTTTAACTAGATACTAACTTAAGGTGTTCATAGTAAAGCATATATTTGGCCTTGTATTCGTTAGATACATCAGCGAACCAATAATCTGTCTGTACTGAGTCATTTCCACTAACTCTGATGATTCATCATATAACAAATTCAGGTTGGTTTCCATGGGCATGGCTGTGGATTTACAATTCAACATATCAAATATTTTCAAGATTTCTATTGCATACTTTCCCTGGTTTAGAAATATTCCTTTTGGGCTCTGCCACACTTCCATCCCGATGAAATAATGCATCAATCCAAGATCTTTCATCTCAAATTATTTGGCTAGATTCTTCTTACTATCTGTGATATGTTTCCGATTTCCATCCAGAAATAGATCATCTACATATAGTAATAATATGACTGGTTCATCATCCATAAAATTCATGTAAAGGTTAGGATTAGATTTACTCTTGGTAAAGCCAAAGCTTGCCAAGAATCTATCTATTCTTCCATACCAATCTCTAGGAGCTTGCTTCAGTCCATACATAGCCTTTTTCAACTTACATACATGAGTCACTCTGTCTCTAACTTCAAATACTTGTGGCTATTCGATGTAAACCTCTTCCTCAATCATACCATTCAAGAAGGTTTTCTTTACATCCATCTGGTGTAGATCCCACTTCATCATGGAAGCAAGTGCCATGATGGTTCTGATGGAAGTGTACCTTGCTACTAGATTAAATGTCTCTTCATAATCAATCCCCTATTTTTGAGAGAATCCTCTAGCCACAAATCTTGCCTTGTACTTTTTAATACTTCCATCAGTAGCATTTTTTATCTTGTAGATCCATTTTGAAGATACCACACTCTTGTTTTCTAGTTTGGGTACTATAACCCAAACATAATTCTGCATTATTGATTGGTATTATTCCGTCATTGCTTCCACCCACTCTTTCTTATGTGCAACTTCCTTGTAGTTGGTTGGTTCTTGATCTACAAGGTCACCCATCAAAGCTACACAACCAGACTATGGATTTAATATTTTTCTTGTTCTTGTGGAGCCTTCTGGAGCTCCATATCTCTCTGCTTCTTGTATTATTTCTCTTACCTAAGCAGGTTTTCACTTTCAAGATATATCCATAGTAGGGGGTTCCTGAGGTTCTAGCATATCATGATCTTCAGATACTACTATTTCAGGAGAGGGTTCAACTTCTACCATTCTGGGATGTACATCCTCTTCATGTACTTCTTCAAGATGACACCTCCTCGATTTCTTAAGAGTTGTCTCTTCATCAAATGTTACATCCCTACTAATCTCTATATGATGGAATCCTGAAATGTATATCCCGAAGGCTTTGGAGACTTCACAGTATCCAACAAATCCTCCCTTATTTCCAGAAGGATCCAACTTGGCTCTCTTCTCTTTTGGAATATGTACATATATTGGACAACCAAATATCTTGATATGGCTCACTTAAGGTTTCTTTCATGTATACATTTCTTTAGGAGTCTTGAATCCAAGAGCACTATGAGATAATCTATCTTGCACATAAATGGTTGTTCTTGCTGCTTCAGCCCATAGGTGCATGGGGAGGTGTTCATCATGAATCATTGTTTTCACCGCTTCCATAATGGTTCTATTCTTTCTTTCCACAACACCATTATGTTGAGGATTGTAGGGAGTGGTTAGTTCCCTCTTGATTCCAGCCTCCTTGCATAATGATTCAAATTCTTTTGAATTATATTCTCCACCATTATCTGATCTTAGTGTCTTGATTCTTCTTTATGAATGGTTTTCAATCAAGGCTTTGAATTCCTTGAATTTCCCGAACACTTCACTCTTGGTCTTCAAGAAATATATCCATGTATTTCTTGAATAGTCATCAATAAATGCGACATAATATTCATATCCACTTAACGATATGGAGGGCATAAGACCACATACATCAGAATGAATGAATTCCAATGTACCTTTAGTCTTTGTTTCACTTTTCAGAAAGGTATTCTTGATGTTCTTTCCTCTTGCACATACTTTGCATGTTCCCTCATGATCAATATTCATATCTGGTAATCGTATTACCACCTTGCTCACATAGGGTAGTGCTTTGTAGTTGATGTGAGAAATACTCCTATGACATAGTTCACTTGAGCTAGTAGTCTCATGGACAAGGGTTGTCTCTGGATGTCCTTTGAGATTGTACAGTCCTCCTTCTTCTTCACCTATGACCACAACATCTTAAAGTGTCTTTAATTTGGACCACATAAGTACTTGTCCATCTATAAAAGCAACTCTATTTCCTTTCTTATCTTGTGATGAGATGAAAAGTAAGTTCTTTTTCAAAACTGGTACATACAGTACTTCCTTCATCTTCATGGAAGTCCCAAATTCAAACTTGTAGTTTGATTCACCAATACCTTTGATGGGATCATATTAGAGGAATTTTGGGGTCTAAAATGGGCCTCCTAAGGAAAATAATAAAATAATATTAAATAATTTTGGAGGAAGAAAGAAAAAAACTACTTTTTGTGTTCATATTTTCGACATATCTCCCTGTGTTTTTACTCAAATTTCGATCAGGAGAGCTCGTTGGATGCGGAATTTGATTCCGCATCCAACTAGTACCCACACTGCATACTTTTTATGGACCCCGCTACCCCAAAAAAAAGAAATACCTAAAAAAATGTGATGATGATGTCATCATCACGTTTTTCAGGTATTTCTTTTTTTTCGGGTAGCGAGGTCCATCAAAAGTATGCAGTGTGGGTACTCGTTGGACGCGGAATCAAATTCCGCATCCAACGAGCTCTCCCGATCGAAATTTGAGTAAAAACACAATGAGATATGTCGAAAATACGAACAAAAAAAGTAGTTTTTTTTAATGACAAATATGTCAATTCAACCATTATGGTTGACTTATTTTATTGAAATTCTATTGGTTCTTGAATTCCAACTCACAAAAACTTATTTTGGCACGTTTTCTTATAAGGCCCATTTTAGACCCCAAATTTCCTCTAATATGATTGATAGTCATCTCCTTATGATACTTTCTGAGGAGAGCTCTTTTCTTCAAGTGTTGACATAGTTTGATTCTTCCCTGTCATGTGATTTGAAGCACCACTATCAATAAGCCATGTATCTTCTCCAGGTGTTACAGACCCAGAGAGTGCAGAGAATAGTACATCTTCTTCTACATATTCTTCTTTTCTTAATCTCTTCTGAGGTCTTTCTTCTTCATCCTCATCTTTAGCTAGATGAGCATGATGTCTCTTGTTGTTGTTCTTCTTTGGTGATGGAAACTCTTTGGCAAGGTGTCCTTTCTTATGACAATTATAGCATTCATACTTTGAGTAATATTTATTCTGATTGTTTACTTTTTTCTTTTGAAACATCTTATTTGAAGGTTTATGATTACCTTTCTTGATTGTTTTCTTCCTTTAGTATGGATGGCTAGAACCTGATAATATTCTCTAAGTAGAGCTTCTCTGTTAGCTACTCTAGCTTCTTCTTGAATGCAATCTTCCCATACAATATCAAACTTCATACTTTCTTTCCTGACACACAGAGTTTGTATGAATGAGTCCCAAGGTCTAGTGAGACCATTGAGAGCAGTCATAACTAGTTCATCCTCATCAAGGGTGTCTCCAATAGCACTTACTTGTTCCCTAATTTGAGAGACCCTTGTGAAGTAATCTTGAATTGATTCTCCTTTCTCATCTTGGTGCCCTTCAATTGGGCTCTCAAATTCATCTTTTCGTTGATGTTCCTTCCCTCATACATTCTGGAAAGTGCATCATACATTTGCTTTGGTGTCTTATTAGATGACACTTGAGGGATCAAGTGATCTTTGATAGAATCAACAATGATCCTCATTGCCTTGATTATGTCTTGTTCATGCTTAGCCTTAGCTTCATCTTCTTTTGGTTCTGCAAATTCATCCTTGATGTACTTCTCAAGGCCATTCTCTTTCATAATGAGACCAATCCTATACTTCAATGCTAGGAAGTTTTCTATGCCTTCTAGTTTGTGCTCAAGCTTAGTGATTGGGGCCATCCTATCCAAGAGGTCACTAAAAATTGAAATTTCTCAAAATGAAAATATGACCTTACTAGGGGATGTGCTTGAGTGAGGTGAGTTGGTTGGTCCACTTGATTTGTGGAAATCCCAAATCTTCACCCTTCAAATATTACTTGCGAGGTTCCAATTCCTATAGAATTTATGGTTGTGGTTTTCTGCAGTTTTCTGATTCAGGGCAAAACTAGGGTTTGGATTTCCTGGAGATTCAACCACCCAAAAACTTTGATCCTGGGCTCAATAGATGTGCTCTAGGGAGGCAAATATTTCTATCTAAGTATATCTTCCAAATTCCAAACTTTGCAGAAACCCTAATTTCTTCTAGAGGGAGAGGAGAGAGAGTTTCACCTTGTGAAAAATGTCCTATTCAAGCTAGCTTTGATACCATGTTAAGGTTTCATATGCTAAGATATATATCATTATTTTTTAATCCAAATTCACAAAAGTAGCATATGCATAATCGCTGAAAGAAACACAATCACAAGATAGACACAATATTTATCCTGGGAAACACTAAAGGGGAAGAAAACCTAGCAAAACTTCCTCTGTATAATATGTGTATGATAAAACCCCAAAACATGTATTCTCCTCTCTCTCTCTCTCTCTCTCTCTCTCTCTCTCTCTCCTATGAATGACTCAAGTGAGTGAGCATGTGTTCTACTGAGAAGCACAACTCCTCTATTTATACGCTTTAAGTCAACTGACTTTTACCGTAATCAAGTCATCCCCACTAAACTGTCTGGGCCAACTTCACCTAGGAAGACTCAAAACAATATTTTATATTATTCATTGGGGTACTATTGAACTGAATTACAATGGAGGCTTTACCTCATGACTCTATGATGACCAATTACAATAGCAACATCTCGACGGAGGAATAATAACATCTCCCTTGGGGTACATAAGTAGAATACATTTAGAATATCCTTTGAAGTCACAATATTTCAACAAATAGTCCCTAGTGTAACATCATGTAATGTATTTTTGGAGTCTCTCTAGGAGAAGTCGACCCTGTTAGGGTAAGAGGTCGACCCGAGTCATGTAATAGGTCATTCAATTGAAAGGTGTAAATAGGGAGGATCCCTCCCTCATTTATACACACCTCACACTCACTCAAGTTCGCATGAGAGAGAGAGAGAGAGAGAGAGAGAGAGAGAGAGAGAGAAGGATGAGAGATATATAGTTGTTGAAGACTTCTTATTAATGGGTTTGCTCATCTTATGATACAGTCTTTGCGTCTATACTATTATGAGGAAGTTTGCGAGGTTTTATCCTTTATGGTTCCCCGTTGAATGAATTAATCCTTAGATGGACATTGGTAATCAAGCCAATAGGCTCCAAAGTATGTAATTAATTTCTTTTATGAAGGAGAGGTTTAAGTGAGAATTCTATTCCAGTTTCATGTTTAATAAAATGGCTATGTGACTTAATAATGGGAATTGCTTAAATACTACATGTTTGAGTTTGAATTCCCTCATGTTTGGTATTATAGGATAAAGGAGCTTGTACTTAGGTATTATGTGAATGTGTTGAAGGTCGACAAGTTGTTAAATTATCAATGTTTTCCCAAGTCTGTAATTGTGTAATGTTGTAAACAATTGGTCAAGTGTTATGATTGTAATGTGTTTTCACTGTTGTTGTCAATTTTAATGGAGTGGTTTTTGAAGTTTTTAGTTGGTTATACATTCCATTAGATAATTCCAGTCATGAAGTGCAAGTTTATTTTTGCTTTTACTCGGATTACTTAGAACTCTATAAGTTTATTTTAGGTTTTGGGGGTTTGTTGGAAGCATGAATGGTCGTTTCCATCCAGTGTCCATGTCGCCTTAGCTGTTTGTCCACAAAATTAATTTGTTTGAGTGTCATTTAGTGAACTTGACACCTGTCTTTTAAGAAAGATCTCAACGCTGAGTTGTGGAAGAATCCGGGTTAAGTCGCAAGTTATTTCTTGCCTTAGTCGTTTTAACAAAATGGCTAAGTGTTTTTATATGGAATCACAGTAATCATGACTGTTGATTACAGTGTCGATGATCCAGTGTCAAATCTTGACTTTCGACGTGCCGACGTCAGGAATTGGAATTCAAGAGTGAATGTTGTAATTCTTGTATATTGGTGTCAAATACCAACTTCTGGCATGTTGATGTCGAGAATCGGAAGTCGAGAGTGTTCATTGTAATTTTTGTTTGATTGAGTCGACTCCCGATTTCCGACATGTTGACATCAGAAATCGGATGTCGAGAGGGTTGTTAGGTTGATTGTCAAGTCAGTGCCAACTGCCAACTGCCAATGTCAAGATGAGCATGGTAAAGTCAAAATTGCCAGGTTAAGGTCGGAAAGGTTTTTTTAACATTGTTAACCACTGTTTAATTATTTTTAATCTATAATTAAGCTTTGTTTGTTTTTTATTTAATCTAATTTTAAGGATTTTGATCCTATAATTTATATTACGCTTTTGTAGTAGTGAGTTGATATGGTCTCATTATATATTATTTTTCATTTTCTTCAATTTATAATTTGTATTAAAGTTTAGTTTTAGAGAACATGAAATGTTATGCGGTATTCTTAGCTACAAATATTTATCTGAGTAGTTGTTGGTAACGTACAAAAACACTACATGTTACATTGCACGTAACCTAGCATACATGTACATTACATTCCAATATATTTGTATTTTAATATACTGGGTATGTGAATGTACTAGGTACCTTACCATTCATATAGATTTTGTTTAGATTTCTCCACAAGTTATTTGCAATGTTGATTATAAAGATTCTTACTATATCTCATCTCTGAAGGATTTTGAAAAGTTCTATTGAAATATAATCACGTAATTTTTTCTCCCTACACCCAAGCATAAAATATGTGTTAAACTTGCAATAGTGTTTGTTTTGTATTTAGAAAGTAATCATACACTATCACATCCATTTGATCCGTTGTTTGAAGAAACTATTATTCTTTTCCTTAGCTTCTTACTTTTGTGCATTGATTTTTCTCAACCTTTTGTGCATTGGATGGACAAAACCTTGGGTGCATTAGTGGATATATTTTTGTGTGCGGGAGAAGTGATCAAACTTGCGCATTAATAAAGGTAGAACTCGAGATTTGAATGGCACTACTTGTCCATGGTTTGGCTTCACTTAGGCTTATTTATTATGATAAATTCCATGCACATGGTTTATTCTCTTCTCTACATTTTGGAATGATGTTGTGCACTGCGCATTGGATTGTTTTATATGGATGGTTTCATTCTTATTTATACACATGGGATTATTGTTACCTTTGTGAATCCTTAAGAAACTTATATCGCATGTTGTATCATATTTTATATCATGATTTCAAAGCTTAGGTTTGCATGAAGACCAAAGTTTGATCTTTACCAAGGTTGTGATGAGACAAAACCTGATTCTTTTTTAAGTAATGTGCATTTTTAAAATAATTGTGAACTGAATTAGGAGGATTTCATTTGACTTGAATGTGTCTTCATAATTTTCAATATGTATAATTCCAAAGACATGACATAAATTCCTTTAACCTCCATTAAGGCTTTCACCAACAAGATAAGGTAACCGTTTAAAATAATGCAAGCTAGCACAAGCCTAAGCTTTTGATGAATTAGGACTTCATTAGGTAACCAAAAAATGATAAAGATGTTCCTCTTTAGTTTCATCACAACATTCATAGATAAATTCATTGCCCTAAGTCAACCTTATGAATAATATTATGTATTCTTTCAAGATTAGTTGTACTTCCACTCCATGTTGGTAAGTGATCTCCTTTTACGAATGTTCCATAGATATTGTACATCTAGAAATTCTTAAGGTGATGAGATGTGTATTTGAACTTCATTTTTAGAAAATTAGAAGATAGATGATCTAATAGTTCAAATAACCAAAACCCAAAATTCTTCACCTATTGTTCAACATTTCCTCAAACCACACACATTGATGAAGATGATTTCAACATTCGTTTCTATGTCTACAACCTCTATATATCCAATAATTTTCATGGATAATATGACAACTTCCATGTTGTTTATAATCATTGAGTACCCATATGTTTCATGGCGACTTTGTGCCTTTCAAAGAATGCTATAGTAGCCAAATACCTCCTGTAGATTTCATATATGATCTCTAGTTGGAGAATAGTTTCTTACTATATATAGAGGATAATACCAACTTTTTATGAGTGATTATGTGCTAAGCTTTGATGAATTATATCCTTTTTAAAACATCTGAAGTTCTTATTGCTGTCCTCACTAGGGGTATTTAATGCTTGTTTTAATACTTGTAGGATTCAAAAATGAATTCTTCTAGTGTCATTAAGTGCGTAATTCTAGAAAATTATGGGGAGGCTTTCCTAGGTTTCAAAACGTCAAATCATCTTGTACTCAAAATTATGCGCAATTTTTTTTTTAAGAAAAAATCTAGATCTCATAGTAGTGTGATGATTTGTTCAAATTTAGTTCTATAATCTCGTATAGGATATTGGTTAGACAAAATTTCAAGATGTTAATTGACATCGGCGAAATTCATGAAGGATTTAAATATTTTAATCTCAAAATGGGACTTGTTGGCTTTTGGTGCATCTCATACACAACCTTTAACGAAAGTGGTGATTTTGTTTCCAATTCAATCGCAAGAGGACAAATGATACAGTGGAACAACTTAAAAAATCACACACACAATTACATATCACTTTGAACAAGTAAGATTCACATCAAATCCAAGGGTAATGGAGCATTATTAGTAAATATGCATACAATATGGCATAATCAAGTAAAACAAACTTGTAAGAAAATCAATTTAATGATGCAATCGGTACCAACTATGTCACCACTCGAGACAGTAGGTGAAGTAAAGAAACATTCATCTAAAGAAATTGCAATGAGGGGCATGCCCTTGTCAAGTTCAATGAGGAAAACAGGGCTAAGAAGGAGTGAAGATAAGTTAACAAGATTTAATATATTTAAAAGTGGGACGCCAAGTTGATCAAGTTTGGGAGTTGTTGAGGCCTCAATATGTCTATATCTATTATTTGTAGAAGCCCTTCAAATTTATTCTTTGGTATATGTTCTCTCATTTAGGCCCATATGACCATTTTTATTTTGGACTTTATGTTTCAATAGCCCTATGGGCATCCTCTAGTGACAAGGTTTTTCTTATGGAAACTACTTTCATAACCCTTTTTTTTGTTTACATGAGCTCGATTGAGCTCACAAGATTTTTCAATAAAAATGCTCAATCGAGTTATCTGTTAAATGACTGAAACTATCGATTAAAGGTTGATGTAAACTCAATTGACCTAATTCAAAATTCATGCAAATTACTCAATTGATATTTTTTAATGGCTCAATCAAGCGCTTAGAACATTTCAATCCTCTTTCTATAGGATTTTCCACATCTGTAACTTCTAGAGAATGAAACCTATTCATATCTTTCATCTTAGGTGGTGGAGTTAAAGCCAATGGATTTCTCGATGAATCCTCTATCAAATGACATATCATTTTCAAAGTTTTTATTTTATATTATATTTTATATTTAATTTATTTTAAAACTTATACTATTATTTTCCCACAATTTTAAAGGTGCCTAGAGAAAATTCAATACCATGCAAATTATAAAAATATGTGAGATTCGTGTGGATCTTTCCACTTCAAAAGGGTATTTTTTGTTTTTTCAGTTTATGTAAATGGCTGTATAAAAATATGTATAAAGGGAATACAAGGATGTATAAAAAGATTCAAATATCAATGGGTCAACTTCACACACACACACACACAATTAAAAAAAACTATAAAAATATATGGGGTCTTCTATTCTTTGTGTAGATAATACTCCTACATATTTTTCCCCAAAATTATATATTGAGCATTGACTTATTTAACGGGAAGAAAAACAACACAATTCTTTAAAAGTTTTTTTTAATTGCATATATGGAAAATACCAAATTTTTATTACCACAATTCATTTAAAAGTGTTATCTATCTCCATGAATTCACCTTATTACAAGAGAGAAGAGGAAAAATACAAGTAGTTATCTATTTTTACAATTTCAAACTATAATAATCAAATGACTTTCACATAAACATTCCCTTCTATAAGCCCTATAAATCCCATTTGTACTACAACATTTATCCTTCTATAAGCCCTATAAATCCCATTTGTACTAGAACATTTATCCTGATACATTATAACTATCCCAATATTAATTAATTTGCTATGATATCCTCAAAAAAAAAATACCTTAATTTCTATTATGACATGATCATAATAAAATATTCAGGGATGATTTGCCCATCCCAATATTAATCAATTTGCCTTGATATCATGGGAAAAAACATATTACCTTGATTTCTAATGTGACATGACCATAATCAAATATTTAGGCATGATTTGCCATATTAGCTTAGATTTTTAAGCTTGAGGTGAGAAAAGAAGTTATGATTTTCCATATCAGCTTAGCTTATTTAGGTATGATTTTCCATATTAGCTTAAAGAGCTTGAGGTTAGAAAAATGACAACTAA